>PVJS01051963.1:0-13785 GCA_004027185.1 Glis glis
CCCTGGGTTCAATCCCTAGTACCACAACACACACAGAGACACACACAGACACACACACACACACACACACACACACACACACACGCACACACACTTTGATACAAAACTTCTTGCAAGTTTGTTTATTTTTATTTTTATTTTTATTTTTATTTTTGCAGTACTGGGGATTGAACCCAGGGGCATTCTACCTCCAAGCTATATCCCCAGCCCTATTTTTTTTCTTTATGTGGTACTGGGGATTGAACCCAGGGGCATTCTACCTCTGAACTCCACCCTTAACCCGATTTTTTTATTCTTTATTTTGAAACAGGGTCTCACTAAGTTACAGAGGGCCTCGCAAGTAGCTGATGCTGGCCGCAAAACTGCGATCCTCCTGTCTCAGCCTCCCAAGTATTGGAATTACAAGCGTGCACCACCACGCCCGGCTTTATTTTAAAAAATAACATACTGAACCAGGCATTGTGGCACGTGCCTGTAATCCTAGTACTTGGGAGGCTGAGACAGGATGATTGCAGGTGCAAGGCCAGCCTCAACTACTTACTGAATCTCTTAGCAACCTAGTGAGACCCTGTTTCAAAATAAAAAATAAAATAGGGCTGGGGGTGGAGCTCAGAGGTAGAATGCCCCTGGGTTCAATCTCCAGTAACACACACACACACACACACACACACACACACACACACACACACAAATTACTAACTTACTAGTTCATAATGAGAGAGTCCTTTCTAGGTCCCCAAATTCCATGCCAGTCTCCAAGGCACATCCCACCTCCCTGGCCAGTGCCACCAGGGTCAGGAGGGACTGCTTGCCCAGCCTTATTAGCTTGGAAGTCTTCAGGACTTTTTCTTCTGAAAGATGCTGGGAAAGGACAGAGCACCACACTCACTAGAGAGTGCCCCCTAGAGCTAGAAGTGTGCCTGTCCCCACACGCAGCCTCTTTCTCACAAATTTACCTACCCTGTTGGCTGCCTGTTTACATTCACCATTGAACCAGCTGAAGTCCACAATTAGCATTTAATCATTGACATTCAGTTTAAACAAACAAAAACTGGCAATAGTCGCTTAAAAGAGAATACCTCTTTTTTTTGTGGCACTGGGGATTGAACCCAGGGGCATTCTACCTCCGAGCTACACCCCCAGAGCTATTTTATTTTTCTTTTTTGGTACTGGGGATGGGACCTAGGGGCATTCTACCTTCGAGCTCCACCCTCAGCCCTATTTTTTATTCTTTGATTTTGAAACAGAGTCTCACTAAGTTGCGGAGGGCCTCACTAAGTAGCTGAGGCTGGCCGTGAACCTGCAATCCCCCTGTCTCAGTCTCCCAAGTACTGGGATGACAAGTGTGCACCACCACGCCCGGCTCAAAAAGAATACCTCTTGATTTCATGCTTTCTTATCTTAGTTGATAAACTAAATGGTCCACTCCTCAGCAGCTTAGGGATTATTTTCTTGTGCTTTGTTTTGCATCCAATATTAAACAGAATTTGACCTGGCAGGATAGAAAATTAACTAGTTACCATGGGACACGGAGTATGCTGCCCAGTACACAGAAATACGTCACGGCATTTCAGGAATAACACAAGGCCCATAGAAATAGCTACTCCACACCCAGGGAGCCTGGCTGACGATAGCCAGCATTTTACTAACTCTCGATGACTTCTTTGGCTACAACAGTGACATATAAATAGATTTTCTGGTGAACACACAGCACACACCACATTTGTTCGGTGTTCTCCCACAGTGGGACAGGAACAGATCATGTGTTTCCTTGTCTAAAGACAAGGAAAGGGAAACCTGGGGCTGCATTCTGCTGGTGGGTCTGTAGTTTCTCTTCAGGTGTGTAAAAATGTCAATCACCTGTCAGTCACTAAAAAAATAAATAAAGTTCAGCATAGGTCGAAACTGTGTTTACATGTCACGGTGAATTTCAGGCAGATAACGACCCCAGGAAATGGGCTTGCATAGTCCGAGTCACTGTTATAATTAAACACTTGTCATCCCAGGACTTGGGAAGCTGAGACAGGAGGATCTGGGTTGGTGGCCAGCCTCAGCTACTTAGCGATGCCTTCTGCAACTTAGTGAGACCCTGTTTCCAAATAAAGAATAAAAAATAGGGCTGGGGGTGGAGCTCGGAGGTAGAATGCCCCTGGGTTCAATCCCCAGTACCACCAAAAAAAAAAAAAATTAAACATTCATTCTTGTGTAATCTATTTTAATTGTAGTAGTCAGACTTATCTGCGCCAGGCAAAATGCCGGGCACTTTACTGCCATTCTAATGATAACAATAACGTTTCATGGAATGTCTTCTCCCATCTTATGGCCAGGGAGGTACCAGAGCTGATGCTCAAACCCAGGTTTGTCCAGTGCCAAAGCCTCAAGTCTACAGTCACATAATGACATGGTCTTGGTTTGGCAAAACTTCTATTGCCAATTATGTATTATTGTTGTTCTTGAGAAAATTATATGATGTACTTGACCAGGCGTTTAAAGGTTCACTTTCATTTATACCCTCATTAACAAGAGTATATAATACGATGATAAGGGAATTGGTTTATCTCTTACATAGAGGTAATAATATTGATCTTCGTTTCCCCTTTAGCCACCAGCTAAATACCTCCTTCCAGAAGTGACGGTGCTTGACTATGGAAAGAAGTGTGTGGTCATTGACTTAGATGAAACATTGGTGCACAGTTCATTTAAGGTAAATCAACACAGCGTGCGGTTGGTCTTGGCCATCTGATCACCATTGTGCTGAAAAGGAAAAAGAAGAAGGATGAATGCTTGTGGTTATTAGTGTGCGACTTCGATCCCAACAACAGATGCTTATTAACCCAGGTGAAGGTTAACTAAAGTAGTTGAATATTAACGTGTCAGTTTGGAAAAGAAAGCGCTGGGTGGCCGGCCTCGCTGAGACCGCACTATCCGTGGGAGCTTTGAGTGTTCCAACACAAACCCCTGCAGAAATGCTTTTAGGTGGCACAGGCAGTCAGTGCCCGGGGCCCCAGGACACTAGATGGGTTACTGCAATGCCCTGTGCCATATTGGGAAGGGGCAGGGAGGCACTGTGGGGAATGATCAGACGCCCCGCTAGCCTGGAAATGTGCCCAGATCAATTTTTGAAAGATGTCCAACTCTGAAGAAGTCTAGTGTTAACAGTGTCTGAATGGATTCGGCCATTCATTCTGACCAATTTCTTTGTATTTTTCTTTTTATATATTTTTTTATTTTTTATTTTTTGCGGTACTGGGGATTGAACCCAGGGGCATTCTAACTCCGAGCCATATCCCCAACCCTATTTTTTGTTCTTTATTTTGAAACAGGGTCTCACTAAGTTGCAGAGGGCCTCACTAAGTAGCTGAGGCTGGCTGCGAACCCAGATCCTCCCATCTCAGCCTCCCAAGTACTGGGATTACAAGCGTGCGCCGCCACGCCCAGCTCTTTTTATATACTTATTTAAATTTATTTATTTATTTTTGTGGTACTGGGGATTGAACCCAGTATAACCCTCTGAGTTATACCCCCAGCCCAATTTTTTTATTTTCATTTTTTGTTTCAAAACAGGGTCTTGCTTAGGTTGCTGAGAGTCTTGCTATGTTGCTAAGGTTGTCTTCAAACCTGTGATCCTCCTGTCTCAGCCTCCCAAGTACTGGGATTCCAGACGAGTGCCACAACACTTGGCTGTTATGACCATTTTTCATGGCAGGAGGTTGCTGAGGGTTTTTTTGTTTTGTGGTACTGGGGATTGAACCCAGGGGCATTCTACCTCTGAGCTACACCCCTAGCCCTATTTTATTTTTATTTCAAAACGGGGGCTTGCTAGGTGGCTGAGAGTCTGACTACTTGCGGAGACTGGCCTCCAATCTGCGATACTCCTGTCAGCCTCCCAAGTATTGGGATTACAGGTGTGTGCCACCATGCCTGGCCTTGCTGGGATTAATAAACCAGGCATGGTTGGCGCACACTTGTAATCCTAGTACTTGGGAGGCTGAGACAGAAGGATCGCAGGTTCAAGGACAGCCTCCGCAAGTAGTGAGACTCTCATCAACCTAGTGAGACCCCGTTTCCAAACAAAGAATAAAAAGGGCTGTGGGTATAACTCGGAGGTAGAATGCCCCTGGGTGCAATCCCCAGTGCCACAAAAAACAAAAGCAAAAATAAATAAATGGACTACATAAATGAAAGGGTTGGAAGTAAGGAATCGGCGTGTTGGGGAGAAGCGGGTCTTTAAGGCCCTGGGTCATTTCTGGGGAAGGAACTGCTCTGCTGCCGCTGGCCAGCGATGCTCCCATCCTCTTCTGACCCCCAGCCTGGGACTCCCCTTACTTTGCTGAGAGACATGAAAGGCATCCCCCATGATGGGCTGAGGGTCTCACCTGAGCCTTCGTTGTTCCCAGCGGGTTAGACGATAAGCAGAAAAGCCATTACTTGCCCCAACACCTTCCTGCCAGGAACATCCCTCCTGTGCCTGCTTCCCACATAACAGGACAAGGCCGGGCGGGTGTCTTTGAGTCCTTTGGAGGGTGGGGGAGGGACCACTGCTGACCTTGAGCAGTGAGAAGTCACCTTGTTCTGAGCCGGGCGTGGTGGCGCACGCTTGTCATCCCAGTACTTGGGAGGCTGAGACAGGAGGATCCGGGTTCGCGGCCAGCCTCAGCTACTTAGTGAGGCCCGCCGCAACTTAGTGACACCCTGTTTCAAAATAAAGAATAAAAAATAGGGCTGGGGTGTAGCCCGGAGATAGAATCCCCCTGGGTTCAAGAACCTCCACAGCGGCCTTGTCCAGCTCAGCTCTGGACAGCACTGCAAGCATTTGTTCCCCGCTGGGCAGGTTGCTCAGGACGTTTTAAAGTCCCTCTGAGTAGAAACCCTTCAGTGCGTGGGCTAGCTGTCGCCACAGCATAGACGCCCTCCCAAGCAACTCTGGAAGGGTGGGTGATGCCGGCCAGGTCACCCAAGGTTACTGAGGGTTTCTGGTCTCAAAAGCAGAGCCGCAGCAGCCCCGGTGTCCCCAGGGCCTCTCAGTGGCCCTGATGCCACCAGCCGTCAACAGCCTTTCCTCACATTGTCCCTCCCCTGACTTGCCTACATCTGCAAGCAGAATGTTCCTTAGTGGTCGGGCGTCATGGTAGTGCACGCTTGTAATCCCAGTACTTGGGAGGCTGAGACAGGAGGATTGCAGGTTCAAAGCCAGCCTCGGCAACTTAGCGAGGCTCTCAGCAACCTAGTGAGACCCTGTTTCCAAATAAGAAATAAAATGGGGCTCAGGATGTAGCTTGGAGGTAGAATTCCTCGGGGTTCAATCCCCAGCACCAAAAGAAAAAAAAAAAGAATGTTCATCAGTGTATGGTTTTTTGTTGTTTTGTGTGTGTGGTACTGGGGGTTGAACCCAGGGGCATTCTACCTCCAGGCTACACCCCCAGCCCTATTTTTTATTCTTTATTTTGAAACAGTCTCGCTAAGTTGCGGAGGGCCTCACTAAGTAGCTGAGGCTGGCCGCGAACCCAGATCCTCCTGTCTCAGCCTCCCAAGTACTGGGATTACAAGCGTGCACCACCACGCCTGGCTCAGTGTATGTTTTTTAATGCTGTGGGCATATCAGAGCCTTTTAAGAATCCGAAAGCTGTGAGCTCCTCCCCTTGAGAATGTGCACCTGTAGACACGCGGGCTCAGGCACCCCAGGTTGGGAACCCTGGCTTTGGTGCGGCCTCCTTTACGCCAGCGCATGGGAGATTAGTGGCGGGGCTTGTGGGGACCTGGGAATGGTTTTCCTTGTTTAGTATACCGTGTGGAATGTGCTCTCACAATCTAGTGCCACGTGAGAGTTTCTTCCTTATCTTTCCTTTTTTTTTTTTTTTGTTAAATCATGATTCTGTATTTCACTTGTGAAATTGTAAAATATTGAGCTCATCCGTGGCCTTCTAACTCTGGGAGTAAATTACGGTCTTAAGCCTCGGTAGCACTTTTACAGCCGAGTAATGGTGCTAACCTAGCATTTTCGACATTTTTTTTCCTAATGTGCACATCAAAGAAAATGCATGTACGGTAATGGGCTAAAAGGTAGCCCCCAGTCCAGACTCTAATCAGAGGCTCCACATGCCACACCTCTGTCCAGCTGCCGCCACATACCGCCCCCTCCCCTCTCTCTCCTCTTGACCTGAGAGTTTGCAGGCTGATGATTCTGTGGAGCCTGTTCACTTAAGTAGTTTTCTACCTCATTTGCAGAATCCCATTTAGAACCGTGTGTTAAGTCCGTCGTTAAGAATATCATGATGTCTATAAAGTTATATTTGAGTTTTTAAGTGTTATTAACACTGTCCAAGAGTTACATTAAACACTAGAAGTTTGTGGGTGTGCTGGGTATTGTGTTCCTTAGAGATGAACAGTTGACAGAGGGCTGCCCCACACCCCAGGGCAGAGACAGTACCAGGCTACCAGGCAGAGCCTGAGATCTGATTCTCGGGGCTGGATATAGCCTCTGGCACTCATCAGATCCCTTCCTGCAGCTATGAGAGAGAGGAGACACTGAAATCCAGAGAAGAAAGAGCTGCCCGAGGTGGTGGGCGGTGGCCTCTGACTTCACTCCGCATGTCCTTGGTCCTGCTGTGGGTCCAGTGCTGGGCATCTCCTGCCCAGTCCCTCCTCCTCCACTATAGGTACAAAATCCAAATTGTTTTCCCATAGCACTGGCCACTGGCTACTGGCCACTGGCCGTGGGGCTCTCACCTCCTCTCCCTGGTGGCCAGCAATGGCTCCTCTCATCCTGACAGGGCTCTGGGCAAGGGCTGGAGTCTGAGGAACCCCGTTCTCTCGCCAGGCTGAGCCACCCTTTGTGGGTGAGGCTAGGCAAGTGCTCAAGAGGTTGGACCAGGATGCTGGAAACGTCACGACATTCAGAACAGCAAAGAATGGGCTTTCCTGCTTGTGCTTCTTATTTCAAGGAACAAGGCGTACTTCAACATCCTTCTCCTGAACTGTTTTTTCCAATTATCAAAACATTGGTCCAGGCAAGCTTTTTTCTTGCTACAATTTCCAATTTTATCTTGTTCTTTCAGACGTATTAATTACAGTTTCTTTTCTCCCCAGCCTATTAGTAATGCTGATTTTATTGTTCCGGTTGAAATCGATGGAACTATACATCAGGTGAGAAATCAAAGCTAAATTTGAGTTTCGGTGAGCACTTTTTTAATAATTACACTCCCGGAGCCGGGCATGGTGGCACACGCTTGTAATCCCAGTACTTGGGAGGCTGAGACCGGAGGATCTGGGTTCGCGGCCAGCCTCAGCTACTTAGTGAGACCCTCCGCAACTTCATGAGACCCAGTTTCAAATTAAAGTATAAAAAGTAGGGCCGGGGGTATAGCTCGGAGGTAAAATGCCCCTGGGTTCAATCCCCGGTACCGTAAAAAAAAATAATAATAATAATAATATTACACTCCCTGTGAACGTCATTTCTAAACTCCCCTTATCATGATGACTTGGTTCGATCCAAAAGAAACAGACTTTATGTAATAAATACGGCGGTTGCTTTTTCCTCCACGTGCTTGAGTTTCTTTTATACTGAGTTTATACAGAAAACTGTATCTGTTCATAAATATTAGATGCGGCTGCAAGTTCAAATAGCTCTTTGATTCGATGCAGACTTTCAGAAATAGCCTCGTTCCCCACTGCCTAGCTTGACGGTCTAATTAACTTCCTCGTGTAATTACCTTGGACTGCTCTTCCAGCAGGCAACGAGAGAGCGCCACAAGTTCCGTTCTTGGGGAACACATCCATTTCCACTGCCAGCTGCTCCGGACAGATCTTCCGGCCCTGCACTCTTCAGTGGAGCTTTAGCATGTACCTAGCCCTACATCAAAGGGGGGAAGGGTGTGAGTTTGGGGATCGGCAGGCTGCTGGGAATGAAGACACCATCATCAGCATCCGTTGGCATACATCGTCTTGGTTCTTAGTGATTTTTTTTTCTTATCTGCATAAAGTTCTTCCGGAAATAGCTTCAGTTATGAACATACCGGAAACATTATAGGGGAATGAGCCTTGAAGGTGGAAGGGGTGGGGGTAGCTTTTGTCACAGGGATGATCTGACCCTCTTCCTTTTTCCTCTGAGGTCTTGGCCTCTGACCTTATATTCCAGGAAGGAAAATCTTGGTACTTGGGCCACAGTAGGATCTTTCCTCATAGTCCCTTTGGCTCTAGAGTGCAGAGCTTTGGAACTGTAGCAGCCTTGGAAATCAGCTGGTGCAGCCCCCTCCTTGCCCAGAAAGGGAAGTTGAGGCTCAGCCAGGCACAGGGTTGCTTCAAGGTCATACAGTGGGAAGAACTCAAATGGGAATTCCAGTCTCCTGCCTCCCGGCCCAGGGCTCCTTTCTGGTACTCAGGTTTCCCTCCCCTTCCCACTCAGACCTTGCCTTCTGGCTTGATCTCCAGGAGCTCCTGCCAGGAAACGGTCCCTGGGAAGGGCGGCTAGGGAGCGTCTCCACACTTCATGCTTTTTAAAGCCATCATGGAGCCCAAACTGCGAGCACCTGGGCATTTAACATTTGCAAAAGCATCCGCTGAATTAACTCAGCATCTGAGAGCCGTTAAGGCTTCTGCGTTTATTACCTTGGCTCCTGTTGCGGAGTGCCGGTGATGAGACGGAAGCGAGCTGCCCAGTGCGTGGCAAGCATTAGGAGGGAAATGAATCCTGCGCACCACGTGACTGTGAACGCAACCAGCCTGCAGGTGCCACCCCAGCTCCCCAGCCTCCCTCCTGACTGTGCTGTGACTCACTTGGCGATAGACACCCCGGGGTCCCAGGACTGGGTCAGAACTCTCCTAAAGGAAGGAAGCCACAGGCCGCCAAGAGCAGGAGGACCAAGGCCCTGGCAAAGGCCGTGGCCTCGTTCAAGTAATCCAGGATAGGCTGTGCAGGTCCCAATGGGCCTATTCTTGGTTACTTGCACGGGGACGCGAGCCTGGACGCTGGCATCCAGGCCTGGGACCCTCCCTGCCAGAGGCACCAGCACCAGGGCTCCCAGTCAGTCTCCTGCCCTTTGCACGTAGCAGAGCTTGCTTCCCGAGCCGTACCCCCGAGGACACAGGACCGCAGGCCGCGCTCATTCGCTGGCACCAGCACCGAGGAATCTCCTGGGTGGAGTGGGGCCTGGAGCTGCGGCAGCTACAAGCCCTGCCCTTAGCTCCCACCCCGGCTTCCCAGCGCCTCAGAGCTGTGTTGGCACCCAGTCTAGACCGTCTGTCCTTGGGCCCGCCCTCTGCCACAGACCCAGGCCCACTCCGCTTTCCGTTAGTCATGAGTGTCCCACCAAGTCCTGGCCCTCCCGGGGCCTGTTTCTGGCATGTGGAGAATCACTCGGTTCCATGTAGAATTCCTCTGCCAGCATCGTGTCCGTGTGGCACAGAGCCCCGTCTCCCCTCGGCTACTTCTGCACTTTATCCAGCCTGCTCCATCTGCCATCTGAGACCCTGTGAGTGCTCACTGCAACCTTCCTGTCCACGTCATCTTTAGCCTCTTCCTCCCCTACCCACCTCCCATCTTCTCTCAGGGCCCCGAGTGGGCTGGGCACGCAGGCTCTGGGCATTAGCACCTCAAAATTTGCAGGCTTCCAGGTCTCCTGCTCATACTTTTCTCTGCCTGGAAGCTTGTTTCTTCTCATCCTTGTAGGCCTGGTGAACACCTGTTCATCCTTCAAGGTCCAGCCCACATTACCATGTGTGGTCCCCTCCCTGACAGGGAGCTTATAGTCTTTAATTTACCCCCTACTACAACTTGCGTTCTGCCGGGTTGACTTATATACATTTTTGCATGCGTCTGCTGTAGACTGTGAGCCCTTCGAGGGCAAGGCCTGTGTCGGAATCATCTTTGTAACCGCATCGGGCTGAGCACGGGGCTGCAGCTCAGTAAATATGTCAGGTGGAATGTTCAGGAGTTTGCTATATGGAGTGGAGAGGCTGGTTTCAAGTGGAGTTTCTGCCGGTTTTCCTGGGTTCCTCTGCCCTCTCACCGGCTCTACCTTCCATTCCTTCTCCCGGTTTCCTCCCGTGCATTCAGCCTTCCTAGTCAGGAGCCCGTGTGTGGGCCGAAGCCCCACCTGGCCTGCCCAAAAGGGTGCTCAGAACCCAGTTGTTCTAGAAAAGGCTATTCTTTCACTCCTCTGCTCAGAGGCCCCTCTTGACAGCTTGACTCTGGGTCCCAGGAGGAAGCCGGATTCACATCCCCAGAGCTGTCTTTCTCTACCAAGCCCAAGTAGAGTAACCTTTATGGTGTCAGGTAGCTCCCCAACCTGACAGACGTCCCTTCTTGCGACCTTGCTGGCCCTGTGCTCCAACCCCAGGCCTTCCAGCGAGGAGGGAGTTCTGCTCACGGTAGGAGGTGGCAGCTGGAGCACTCCCAGACGTGCCAGGCAGTCGGCCAGGCCTGAACTCCAAAGGGACAGCACCCAGGCCGTGACCTGTGTCCACACGGCCTGACCCGCACCGGGGGCTGAGAGACGCATGGGAAACGAGCGGTTCACAGGGACATGCGCCCCCCCCCCCCGAGCCCTCCATCCCTGGCCGGCCTCCCTGCCTCCCTCCGGAGGGTCGTCTGCACTGCACTGAGACAGACGTGAAGCCGGATCCGAGGAGTGTCCCGCCTGACTGTGTGGTCTGGGCCTCTGCGGGCCGCACACAGTGCTGTCAGCTGGAGGCAGCGGCCTCTTTGGCAATCCTTCCTTCAGCAGGCGGCGGGCCCAGGCTTCCCCGGCAGCGGCCACAGCTGACCAGCTTGCTGTTTCCTGCCGTTGCAGGTATATGTGCTGAAGCGGCCACACGTGGACGAGTTCCTCCAGAGGATGGGGCAGCTCTTCGAGTGTGTGCTCTTCACAGCCAGCTTGGCCAAGGTGCGTCCTTTTCCCCACCCCAGACTCCCAGCCCGTGCTTCTCTGCCCCCGTCTGCCAGGAGCCCTTCGTTAAGGTGGGGGAAGCTCTTTATACAGTGACAGGTCCCCCCCCCAGATGGGACCAGATACAGGCCATGTGCACACTACCAGGCTGAAAGGCTTCTGGTTACCATGGTGACAGGGCACACTTAGAACAAGTGCTCTGTGAAGGTGCCGTACGAAGCCGCCTGAAGCTGGAAATCACACATCTGTCCGGTGTGACCCTGAAAGCATGAGCGCATGCTGTAGGCATGCTGGGGCACCCCTCATCTGCTGACTGGCAACTGACTGCTAGAGAACCCTGTGTCCTTGGCTTTAGCTTGCACAGGTTTTGGGGGAGGGACAGATGAGAGACGGGTGTCGAGAGTCACCCACAGCCACAGGCTGATGAAAGTTCCCGCTCTGCCCAAAGTTGCCCTGTGACCTCAGGTAAGTCATTTGGCTTCTGGCACCCCCATTTCCTCTTCCGTATTTGGGGCTAATTCCATCTGCTTCCTGGGGTGGCTTAAGTGAAATCGTACATGAAAAGGGCTTAGCGTGGCCCCTCTCATGTTCAGCGAAGTACTCTTTGAGCACTTTCTGTATTCCATGTTTCTATGCCGGGCACTGGCACAGGGTAAGTGCTCCTGACATTTACCGTTCGGTATCGTCGGTATTTGTGATGAGAACATCTTCCAGGCACGTTTCGGTCTTATAGCTTAGTGTGAAACTCTCCACCCAGCATCTACACTCGCTCTGGCCAAATAGAGTGGTTTCTTGTTCTCTCCCACTGTTTGAGAAAGCAAGCAAGCCCCCCCAGCAGGGTTCAGTCTCCCCTACACGGTGCGACAAGGTGCTGTGCTATGTCTGGAGCAGCAGGGTGGGCCCTTGCTTCTCCTCGGTTCTTACCATAACCATCTCCCAAACCCTGAGTCTCCCTGGACCAATGCTGTCCATGTGTTGGTGGCCCCACCAGTGTCTCCATGGATACCTCGGGGACTGAGGGCCCAGGTGGACCATCTGCCCGTGTCTGGTCCGTTCCAGGGATTCACGCAGTAGCATCCTCATGCATGACCCACTTCTGGACGGTACCCTGGTGCCCACACTTCTCTGCCTGTTGGGGATGCTGGCTCCAGGGTCCTGGGCATGCTGCTTCACTGGCCTGGGCACTCCTGGTGGGGTCTATCTCTGTGCTGACTGAGGTGGGGGCCGCACCTGCGCAGTGTTCTGCTGGCCTCAGAGCCTGAGCCATTGGAGAGGGAATCCAGACCTCGGCCCTTGGTTTTGCATTCCAAAAAGAGAACGAGGCCTCAGAGAAAACGAAGTCGTCCCCGGTGGGTAATGGTTCAGACGAGGCGCACCAAGACTGATTGCCTCTGCAGCTTCGATGGCTCTTCTGACAGTGCGCTGGGCTGCTGAGGAGCCTGAAGTAATAACCGAAGAAATAACAGGCAGGACAATTGCGCCCGTGTGCCCATCCCAGAGTTGTTTCTTCTTTGGTGAAATTGAAAACACTTCCCCAGCATTGTCCCCAGTCTGCACTTGAACATCCTCGTTGGGCTTCTCTCCCTGCCCCTCCATCTATCTCTCCAACCCTTCTCTGGCCGCCATTATACCTGGCTGAGCTGAATCAGCCTCCAAATGAGGCCTTCCTGCCCCGATGTCCACGTTCTGCCAGTACCGGTCACTCCTGCAGCTCTTGGCCGTGGGCTCAGCTCAGCTCCCGGCATGGCACTGGTGCAGCGGGCCTTCTTGCCCATCACCCAGAGCCTGCAGGAAGTCCCACCACCAGTCCAAGCCCTCCAACACCAGCTCCTCATCACACACCCCTTCATCCCCCCAGCAGCACCTACTATGTGTACCATAGACCTACTATGTGTACTGTGCCCAGGTTACTAGGGATAGTAACACAAGAGACAGTCCCTGCCCTCATGAGGCCCACATTCTTCACGTTCATCTCGCAGGCCCAGAGCTCCCAGGTCCAGGCACTTCCCTGATAGACTAATGGCGCCACCACCAGTGTCTGATTATGAGGAAACTGATCATCTTCCATCCAGAGTCAGCCGCCTTAGCCCACCCACGTGGCCCTTGGCAGCCTCACAGAGCAGTGTCCCAGGTTCCCCCCACACTTGGCTGTAGGAAAGACAGCTGCTCTGGACTCTGCCTCCGTCCACAGAGATCCTTGGAGAGGAAGGGCCCTTCCTATGGATTCAGGTGCTGGCCTTCCCAACACAGCCCCCGGGGCTCTCCGCCTCCCCGGCAGTCACCAGCCCCCATGATTCCTGGCTGTGCCCCTCGCTTTGGTCATGGTGCTGAGGCCTGGCCTCGATCCACGTCCCATGGCTAGGCAGTGGGGCTCTCACGCAGGAGGGTGGCATAAAGGGGAGTGTTTTTCCAGTGGCCACTCGGATCGTTTTGAAGGGAATGGGCTGGGAAGGGAGGCCGGCAGGAAAAGGAACCTCCCAGGCCAGAGACTAGAAGCCTGGACTAGGGTGGTAGATGTGCAGGTGCAGTCGGGATATTTTTGGAGATGAAGCTGACAGGATTTTCTGATGGATTAGATGTGAGAAAAATGGAAGAAGCCCGGTTCTATCACGTCTCTGTGGAAAGGGAAATAACCAGGATCCTGAAACACTTTTAGTGATTTAAATCCCTTTAAGAAAACAGATTGAGCCGGGCGTGGTGGCGCATGCTTGTAATCCCAGTACTTGGGAGGCGGAGAGACCGGAGGATCTGGGTTCGCGGCCAGCCTCAGCTACTTAGTGAGGCCCTCCGCAACTTCGTGAGACCCGGTTTCAAAATAAAGGATAAAAACTAGGGCCGGGGGTGTAGCTCGGAGTAGAACGCCCCTGGGTTCAATCCCTGGTACTGCAAAAAAAAAAAAAAA
>PVJS01051964.1:0-13784 GCA_004027185.1 Glis glis
AGTAGTGAATCCATGGAATTACTGTCATAAACAAGGTGTATATATGAGATTATGCCAACATCATTCTCAGTGCTACATGTGGGGGGGAGGTGGGGGGGAGGTGGGGGGGAGGGACACCAAGAGCTGTGTGCATGTACGTTAACACCAAACTGATACTCAATGTGATGTGAGACTACAATGCACCAATAAAAACATGAAAAAAAAGATAAGTGAACATTGCCTTAAAAATGTAAGAAACTTGAAAGACAGAACTGTTTACTGATATATTATTAATTGTTTTAACCCATTTCCCATTTAGAAAAAAAAATAATACAGCCTATTGTCACATAAATTTAATTTTAAATAAGTAAGCTTTGTGAGTCTGAAGCAACCTGACTGTGATTCATCAACTGCAATGTTTGGAGTATATGCAGTTGAAAATTTTATTTACAAAATGTCAAACATAGGTTTGATCTGTAATGAAATCTGGGCCTTTGATTGACCAACAGATATGGAAGATTTGTTGACAAAATGCAGGTACCAAAGCAAAAGTAAAAATCTTTCACCAGTCATAATTTATATGAGATAAGGTGTATCCAAAAGAGGCTTTGTTGACCAAAATATCTCCAGCTCGGGTTTCTGCACAATACATGGCAGTAGCATTACTGCAAAATAGACGTTCAGTTCATCATTGTCAGTGTCTTTCCATTTATCCATTCTTGTAAATCCTTTAGGGCTATAATCCATGAATTATCTCAGGATAAATGCTGCACTTACAAGCACTGTAAGTGAGTGTTCTGGGGGCAAATGAGAAAACGGTTAAAATCATATATAAATATGAGGCATATATATGCACAATTTTTCCCAAGACATTGCAAAACATTGATGAGGGGGATATATTCACATAAATATACTATTTTAAAAGAGAATGTGGATTGCTGGAGATATGGCTTAGAAGCAGAGTACTTGCTTAAACATGTATGAAGTACTGGGTTCCACCCTAGCACAAGCAAGCAAGCAAACAAGCAAGCAGGAAAGAAAGAAAGAAAAAAGAGAGGATTAAAAATGCAAATAATGAGCCGGGCGTGGTGGCGCACGCTTGTAATCCCAGTACTTTGGGAGGCGGAGACCAGAGGATCCGGGTTCATGGCCAGCCTCAGCTCTCTCTCGCTCTCTCTCTCTCGCGCACGCGCTCCCTGTCTCTCTCTCTCTCTCTCTCTGTACTTAGTGAGGCCCTCCGCAACTTCGTGAGACCCGGTTTCAAAATAAAGTATAAAAAATAGGGCCAGGGGTGTAGCATGGAGGTAGAACGCCTCTGGGTTCAATCCCCGGTACTGCAAAAAAAAAAAAATGCAAATAATGCAAATTTATACATGAAACCAAGCAGAAAATAAATTACAAAGCAATCAGTTTCAATTATACATGCATTTGCATTTCATCTTTTTTGAATCTTAGAAATTATAATGAACTGAAGGAATATAATCTTGTCTTTCAACGTCAGCTATCATTTCTGGGTTCTTGGAAAGCATGATACATTTACTTTAATCATTCCTATTCCCACATTGCTTATTATTTTCATGAGCATAGAATTTGTATTTCATGATGGCTAAAAATGTTATATTGCACATAGTTCACATATCATTTATTTATACTTAGATACCTGAATTCTAGATGTAATGACAACTATAATGAACCCTACTTGAAGCTGTAGAATAAGACTTCTTTAAATTATTTATTTTTTTTTAGAAATTCTGAATGGGACTTGGTGATTCTGAAAGGCAGTTCATGTGATAATCTTATTGATAACAAAACAATCATCTAAACTAAGTGCAAAGTCAGTATCTTGCATTTGGTGAAGCTGTCTCAGAGCTAAGCAGCATATATCATTGAAGTAAGAAAATTTGTGATTGGAAAGATTAAATGGACAATGAAGATGTTAAATGCTCTTGGCATCCTCACGATATTTAAGTATTACTTAAAAATCACCTTAGGTGCCTGAAACGCATTTATATAATTACCATCTATGTTAGTTATTTCTTAACGCATAGTACATTAACACAAACTTAATGGCTTAAAAGAACATGTAGCTATCTTCTCACCATTTCTGTTTCAGGTACTGGGACATGGATTGGGGATTTTTATACTTCAGAAAGCCTCTTGTGAGGCCAATCAGGGTATTGAATTGGACTAAGGTTTCATCTGAAAGTTTGGCTGTGGGAAGGACATGATTCCAGAGTCATATACATAAATTTTACCAGGAGTTAGTTTTATTTGTGTTGTTACACTTCATGGGAAATCATACTCAGTTCAGCTCAAAGTGGAAAATTTGCTAGTAAAATGAAAACCATCATTGCATAACATAATCACAGAAATGGCATATCATTTCCTTAGTCAGATTCTATTGGATAAGTGCAAGACTCACATCTTACAAAATTCACTAAAGATTCATTTATGTTGTTGCCTGAATCAATAGTTTGTTCCTTTTTGTGGATGAGTGACATTCCATTGTGTAAATGTATCATAGTTTGCTTACTCATACATCAATTGATCTTAGTTATTTACAGGTTGAGCAATTATGAATAAATGTTCTATAAAGATCTCTGTACAGTTTGTGAAAATAAGTTTTCAATTTATTTGGATAATTACCTAGGAATGGTATTCTTGGGCCTTATGGAAAGTGTTATTTACTATTAAAAACAAACAAATCTATGTCAGGCATGGTGATGCCCACCTCTCATTCCAGTATTTGGGAGGCTGAGACAGGAAGATTGCAAGTTCAAGGCCAGCCTCAGCAACTTATTGAAATCCTGTTTCAAAATTAAAAAATAAAAAGGGCTAGAAATGTGTCTCAATGGCAGAGCACCCCTGGGATCAATCCCCAGCACGAAACAAGAAATATTCAAAGAAACTACAAGTTTAATTTTTGCATTTTTCATTTTTTACATTTCCACTAATAAGAACTTATTATTCCTGATCCTATTTTAACATGTATCCAGTGTGTTCTATGGCACTACTGCTTTTACTTTCATTAGTAACTAATACTGTTGAACACATTTTCATTTGTTTACTCACTATTTGTATCATTTATATCATATTTGGTAAAATATATTTTCATAATTTTTGTCCAATATCTATTGGTGTTGCTCTTTACTTATTGTTAAGTTATAAATGTATTAATTTGTACATAGTCCAGATAAAAGTGATTCTTATATAAAACATTAGCCAATAATTTCTCCCATACTGTAGTATATCTTTTTATTCTCTTAACACTGTTTTACAAAGAGTAATATGTTGTTATTTTATTAAATCCAGTTAATCAATTATTATTCGGTAGATAGTGCTTATGACTATATATAAAATGACATCACCATCCTCCAATATTTTTCTAAAATTCATTGTATTTTCACATTTACAATTATATAACCTGCTAATAAAGACAGAATCATTTTTTCTTTCGAATCTTGATTTTGATCTTTGCTCCTTTTTTGCTATATTACACTGTCTTCCACTTTCTGTTTACAGTTGTTTAGAAGGGGTGAAGCTATACATAAAAGTCTCAATTCTAGAGGGAAAATATTCAGTCTTTTAAAGCAATTATCATATGACTTGTATGTTTTGTTTCTGTTAATAATGATTACTTTTATCAAATAGAATAAAAATCTCTTCCAATGTTAGTTTAGTAAGAGTTTTTAATCAGGAATAGATTCTGATTTATGTCATTCATTATTTAGCTACGTCTACTAAGAAGATTATATATTTTACATGTAGCTATATGTTTAATTTTTAAAATAATTTATTTTATGTTAAATTATATTTATCATGTTTTATAATACATCATGACATTCCAGAGATAACCCCAGGTCATTATTGTGTAGTATTCTTTTTAAATTGTATGTGTGCATGTGTGTTTGTGTGTGTGTAGTACTAGGGATTGAGCCCAGGGGCATTCTACCTCTAAGCTATACCCCCAGACCTATTTTATTTATTTAATTTTGAAACAGGGTCTCTCTAAATTACCACATGCTGGCCTCAAAACTGCAATTCTCCTGTCTAAACCTCCCAAGGATTGGAATTACAGGTGTGTGCCACTACACCTAACTTTTAAAAAGTATTGTTGGATATGATTTTTTTAATTGATCAATATGCATGAGGGAACTTTATTTTGGATTCTTATGATGTCAAATACAGGATGATAGGTTATCTGATTAATATTGGCTATATAACTTATGGGAAGTTATCTAAAATACAAAATTTGCTTATAAAATTGACAACTCAAGATTAAAAAGAAAATGTAAAATCTAATTTTACATTTATTTTATAACATATTAAAGTTTTACAATTAAGTATTTATAAAATCATTATTTTTCTTTAGCTGCTGTATCCATAATAAAGTATTTTCTGATGTTTCTCTTTAAAGATACATGTGTCCATTCTAGACTTATTTACCCTCAGATCTATTCCATTTTTATCCTCCTAACCTAATCTGCCAGGAGTGTTTGTGTTCCAGAATCAACTATACAAAGCTAAAGAAAGGAAGTTTTTATCTTGGTTTAGATAATGATTAGATATTAGACAGTACCTCGAGATATTTACCATGGTAGCTACTCTGGTTACAAAGAATTATCAGGGATGATGAGCACTAAACAGATTCTAATCCCTGAGTATCCAAAATATTGTTCAAGTTCCATTAGTCTAGGTGAATATTTACAGAGACCAAGTGATAAATAAAGCTTTGATCAATTTCTGTAGCAATGTGATTCTCACAGTAGGATTGTATTGTTTGAATAGAACTAAATAGCAACTAGAACTCCTGTGTTTGACTCCCTGGCAACTAAAAGAACATTATTATAGAAAGTGTAGAGTTAAGTAAAAGACCTCTAAAACTTTCCTTTATAAACCAAATAATAAAATGTAAGCAACATGTCATCCCCAGAGGAATTGAACAAATTAATGGCAAAATCTAGGACTTCAAGAGCACAGGGTGGGTTATTCTCATCAGATCTCCATTTAACTAACATGTTTGGCTTGTACAAACACCACATGGATTGTGTTACTTAAAATTTATTCTAATTATGATTCCAAATTGAGCTGCTATTTTACATGTTGTCCATTAACTAGATTAGCCAACTCCCTAGGAAGTAGTTGTAATTATATTTTTCTCCAAAACAATGAGCAGAGATGAGGAGAAGCAATTTATTTTCACCAGGGAGGAACAAGGATACACCTCCCATGTCTTACCTCAGGACTGCATCAACTGGTGCTGCTTTAAAATGTTTGTAAGAAAAATTAGGTAGCTGGTTATTCTGTAGAATATCATGCTGTTCTACTATAAGTAACTCCAAATGATAGGCTCTGGTGAGCATATAATAGCCACTAGTAAATTACTCTAGTAAAATATGTGCATGCTAGGGGTAAGATATAAACCTAATAAAAATTCTGAGTCTTGCAAGAGTAATAAAACTTTTAAGGACCAATAATTTTGAACATGCTACAAAACCCCACTAAAATGAGACACATTTCATTGTCTAGCAGCAAGAAAGTGGAAAAATGTATATGGAATTTTTTCAGACTTTAGAAACAACATAAATGACATTGGCTTTTGTGTTCCAACCAATTGCCAATTAACCCATTAATTGCCCCAAAATTTAAGAGAACAGAAAAAGTTATGGCATTGTTGCACATTCAGACTGAAGTAACAGTTTCCTAAAAAATATGCCTCATAAACCAGATATAATTCTAATCACTAATAAGAAATGATTTATGGATTTTTTGGTTGGCCTCACTATTATAATCATAACATAGATTGTGAAGATTTTGCAGTAATGTCCTTCTCTAGTGATAACTATCCTCTTTTGAAAAGCAATTCTTGTCTTTCTACTGGTCCCTGATATGACTATGAGATAAAAAGCAACATAGGAATTCAGTGAAAGTTGATTCACTGAGTCATAAAATTGATTTATAGTCTAGTTTTCTATTAGAAATATTATAACAGAAAGGAAAAATTTTGGAAAAGATATTATTTACTGAGATATCTCTTAAGCTTCCATTACCAAGTATAATGGGAATATAAAGAAACCCAATAAACCAAGGATCACTAAATGACTCCAATCCCTCAAAAGGCAGGTTTGAATCACCTCACAAGATAAAGAAATCAGGTTAAGTACTGGCTATGTGGAAAACAGTGAAAGAAAACCTAATAAATGCCAACTACAGCTTCAGTGATAGAACAGACAAAAGAACGGTACCAGCTGGGTAGACTTTTGTTTCTTCTATATTAACCCGTATTTTATTTTCTCTCTCTCCGGTGAGGCATAATAATCAACTATACAATTAGATTTGACTGAAGGAGATTAAATTCGTATACCACATTGGTTTCGATTTAGTGAGTGACTAATGAGAGTTTAAGTTTGCTCTTCTTAAAAAAAAGAAAAAACTAATTATAATATGTGTGTTACTCAGTTTTTTGTTGCCATGACACAATACATGACAAAAACTACTGAGATAAATTTATTTTGTCTCATGATTTCATAGTTTCAGTCCATGTCAGCCATACCCAAGGAAGAAACATGTCAGCAGGGAGTGGCAGAATAAAGTTTCTTGATTCAGAGAAGCCATGAGGCAGAGAGAGAGAGAGAGAGAGAGAGAGAGAGAGACATCAAAGGATAAATCTAGTCCTCAAGGACCCCCGTGACTGGCCTCTTCCAGCCATGGCCCACCTCTGAACCTTGGTTCATTGAAGAACAGGCTTTCAATATATTAGGTTTCCAGGTACATTCCAGATCCAAAACTTAGTACTCATCCGCTGGACCCTAAAAGCTCATGTCCATCCCATAATGCAAAATGCATTCATTTCCAAGGGTCCTCATAGTCTAAACAGTTCCAGCATTGCTCAAAAATCCAAGTCCAAAATCTCTGAGACTCATGGGAAACTCTAGGCTATCAGCTCCTGCTAAAAAGCAAAACAAACAAACAAACAAACAAAGTGATATGATTCTAATATATAATAGTACAGAATTATCATTCCCACTCCAAAAGGGAGGAATAGAGGTACAGAGAAGATGGATGGGGCCAAAGCAAGATCAAAGCTCAGACAGGTGAAAAATAATTTTTGTATTTCCACGTCCAGCATCTGGAGCATGTGATGGTGAGCCATAGGACCCAAAGGGCTTGGGAATCCCCAGCCTTCTGGCCTTGCCAGATGTAGCGGATGTGTCTTCTCCCTTAGACTCTTTTTGAAACTTGCAGCTTTCCTCAGCAATTACACATTCCTGGCATCCTTTTATTCCTGGGGTCTCCAGTGCAGCATCAGCTTCATTCTCACAGCTTCACTTGTATCCCTCTCAGGGCTGTCTGAGGATCCTGATCCTGCTACATACACATTGATGGCCTTCCAGGCCTTTCTTTAAAATCTGGGTGAAAGTCTCCATTATTGTTAATTGTAGAATTCTGCATATCTTCAGAACCAGCACCATATGGATGATGCCAACATCTGCATCAGCTCAAGCAGTAACTCAGCCGCCTTGGACCAAATGAGGGGCCAAGGCTGTGGTGGCCTTTGAGTGCCTGGGCAGCTGAAGAGAGGGAGTCAAATCCTGGGGAAACAGCTTCTTAGGCAGCTCTGTACAAATATGGTGCCCCAGTGTCCCTTTTCAAAGGGCTCTCTTTCAAACAAGTTTCCACTGTTATGTGCTTGAGCCTTTTATGGGTGGGGTCTTGCTAATTCCCTCAAGGCACCTTTCCACTTTCTCTCTGTGGAGTACTTAACTTCTCCTTAATGACAGTGATCTCTTCAGGCACCACAGCTTCCTTCCTCTCTATTTTACATGCACTTTGGCAAAATTGCAAGTTTGAAGAATTTTTTTTTTTTGTGCTTTCTCTCGCAATTTTCACAGTAAACCTGGATAAAAAGCTGTTAGCAATATCTATGCCACTTCATGAATACTGTACTTTTTTGAATTTTCTCTGCTGGATTAATTAATCCCTAATTTTTTAATATGTTTTTATTGGTGCATTGTAGTCTCACATCACAATAAGTATCAGTTTGGTGTTAACATGCATGCACACAGCCCTTGGTGTCCCTCCCCCCCGCCTCCCACCCCACATGTAGCACTGAGAATGATGTTGGTATAATCTCATATGTACACATTGTTTATGATAGTAATTCCATAGATTCACTTCTTTCTTGCCCTTCCCCTTCCCTTGTACCCCTTCCCTTACACCACTGAAGGTTCTCTGTTGTCATTGGAGTCCCTTTTGTGTCCCCACTACTCCCTAGGTTGCACATATTAATGAAAACATATGTCCCTTCTTTTTTTGTGATTGGTTAATCTCACTTAACATAATGTTCTCCAGATCTTTCCATTTTCTTGAGAATGCTGTTATTTTGTTCTTCTTTGTTGCTGAGTAGAATTCCATTGTGTGTATTTCCCATAATTTTGTAATCCATTCATCTGTTGATGGACATCTAGGTTGGTTCCATAATTTGGCCACTGTGAATTGTGCTGCTATGAACATGGGTATGCATATATTACTGTAGTTTTCTAGTTTCAATCCCTTTTGTATGATACCCAGTAGTGGTATAGCCAGATCATATGGTGGGTCCATTCACAGTTTTCTGAGGAATCTCCACACTGATCTCCATAGTGGTTGAACTAGTTTGCAATCCCACCAACAGTGTAGAAGAATTCTGATTTTCCCACATCCTCGCCAACATTTTTTGTTGTTTGACTTCTTAATGCTTGCCATTCTAATTGGGGTCAGATGAAATCTTAGAGTAGTTTTGATTTGCATCTCCCTGATTGCTAATGATGTTGAACATTTTTTAATGTATCTATTGGTTATTTGTATCTCTTCTTTCGTGAAGTGTCTATTCATTTCAGTTGCCCACTTCTTGATCAGATTGTTTGTTTTCTTAGTGTAAAGTGTTTTAAGTTCTTTGTATATCCTAGATATTAGACCTCTGTCAGAGGGATAGCTTGCAAAGATCTTCTCCCAACACAACGTCATATAGGCACAGGTAGAAACTTCCTCAACAAGACCTCCAAAGCACAGGAAATTAAAACAAGAATTAATAAGTGGGATAGCATTAAACTACAAAGCTTAATTTTTAATTCAGCCTCACAGAAAGTCTCAGAACATGGGCAAAATGTAGATAAGTTCTTTGCCAGGATTTAACACAAATGGCCTCTACTCCAATTCCCAAAAGAGTCCTTTATACCATTTGAAAGATCATGAGCACAGTCTTTAATCTCTGCATTCCTATCAGATTCTGGTCTTCTGGGCTTCTACCAGAATCACCCATTAAGCTCCGCTTACAAAACTCCCCAGCCTACATCTCCCAACTTTAACAAACATCTCCTTTACACCAGTTCCAAAGGCTTCTTAGCCACATGAGCAAGTACTTTTATAACAATGACCTCACTTCTGATTCCAATTTCTGTATTAGTTAGCTGTTGTCCCTGTGGCAAAAATCCCATACAGAATGAGTTTAGATGAGGAAAGATAAATCTTGGCTAATTGTTTCAGAGATTTAGACCATGGTTGGCTAGCCCCAATGGGAAAAGCAATTATGGCAGAGCATGGCACAGAAAAGGTTCTTATCTTGTGGCAGCAGCTAAGCAGATGAGAGAGAGAGAGAGAGAGAGAGAGAGAGAGAAAGAGAGAGAGAGAGAGGGATAGATAGAGTCTTCAAGACTATTCCCCAAGTGAACCACCTTCTCCAAATATGCCCAACCTTTAGATATTGTTGGATTGGAGAACAAGCTTTCAACACATAAGGTTCTGGACGGACCTTCCATAATCAAACCATAACTATATGATATGTATTTGCCTAAGATTAAGTATAATACCAAATGATTAAATAAAAATAAACAATTTTCATAGTATAGACATTCATTTTTGAGTGTCATATTAGGGTAATAGGTCAACTGAATATCACAATATTATTTATTGGTTATTAACAATAAGTTTCTTAAGGATCCATGCTTGCCTTGATCTTGTTCACTAGTGTAGTAATCTCAATGAAATGATTTTAGAGTTAAATCTCATTTATATTATTGATATAGTATTAATGTAATGATCCTTTTGATTTACTTCAGTACATTTACAATACATATTTTAGTTTTATTTTCTAATATATATATATATGTATGCATATTGGGATTTTTATAGACATAATAAATATATGAAATTGTTAAAATCCATACATGTAGTAAAACATAGCTATCAAATATATCTTATTTGGGGCTTCTGTAATTTTTTATTTTTTAAATATTTACTTATTTATTTATTTAGGTACTAGGGGTTGAACCCAGGGGCATTGTACCTCCAAGATATATCTCCAGCCCTATTTTATTAGGTTGATGAGAGTCTCAATAGTTGCTAAGGCTGTCCTCAAACCTATGATCCTCCTGTCTCAGCATCCCAAGTACTAGTATTACAGGTGTGTGCCACCCCATCCAGCTTATGTAATTTTTTCTTCCCTATGTTCATGGTAAATATTTAAAACATTGTAGATTATTAAGACTGATCCTAGTATTAAAATTCGAAAAAGCATGTTAATGTTATTTTGTTTGAAATTAAATTATTAATTAAAAATTGTGTTTATAGATCTGATAAAATGGTTTCTACAAATGTTAAGCAATAATCTTTTCCTTTTTTGGAATGTCACGATTTAAACCAATGAAAAGATATTTTGGTTTATTTTCAAATGGACAGTACTGAGGATTCTCATAAAAAAAAGCTGACTATGATATATAAATCATGTGTGGCATAGTCAGAAAATGTTTATATCTTCTCCTCATGAGATTTTATTTCAAAACACCATACTGCTCATTTATACTTATTATTTGCACACCACAGATTATATTCAGAAATAATTGATAGCAGTGGTTTCCAGTTCAATAGATGATAGTTAATCTCTAGTCTGAAATATATTGCAAAATGATACAACAAATAGAGTGAGTTTGACATTTAAACTCTCAAGATAATTCTGACAATATATGGTAGAAAGATTGAAATATCTGTAGACCTGTGAAATTTTCAAACATTTTTAAGAAATGAGAGGTTCTAAAGATCAAAGATGCAGCAGCATCCATGGGAGCCAGTCCGTTGTCCACAGGAGTGTCATCACTCAGAATCACTTTATGCCTGGTCACTCTTGACATTCTTGTTGAAGCTAACCATAGCAATAAGCTGCAGAGACGACATTTATGCTTTTGTCATGATGAGTAATTCAACTAAACCAAGCTGCTTAAATGGTGAAAAATTAAAATATCAAAACATTTCCATGTTAACTAATCAGAGATACTAATAAATAAAATACAATTTATAAAATCTGTTTTCAAAAATACAACTCCAAAAATCATGCAAGTGAATAAAATAACCAGAGTTCCATGCCAGATTATGGAAATCAACAGAAAATAATATTTAAATCTTACAATCATTTAAATAATATTTTCAGTCCTCTTGTTGCAACACTTGATTTTATTTATATTTCAATATTGCTTAGTGAAGTTATGTGTATTATTGCTTCAGGCAATTTGTCAGTTAGTGGAAGTAATTACTGACATTTTAAAATAAAAAGTATTTATTTATCTTTATACATTGCTAATACATTAGATATCCACACTATTAGCAAGTTCTAAAACAAGCATTTGTGAAAAAATAAATAATAAAATAATTCTCAAAACAATATAATGTCATTTTTGTTTTATTTATTCTTCTTCTAAGTCTTGATTTCTTATGTTATCTTTCTCTTTTTAATCTCTGTACTTACCTGTTATAAAAAGATTTTGGCAAAAACTTTCTAAGGAAGAAAAGAGCTCTATAAGACAATTAACTTTAAGATCCTTGATGTAATATGTGGAAATATGAGGTAATTACAATTCTCATTACAAATGCTACTCAACATAAAATATATCTTCATTATTCAGAAGTACATTTGCAGGGTGAAATTTAACTGCATATTATTTTCTTGTCTTAAATTATGAGTGAAAACATTTTTCCTACTCATAAATTCTTCCTTTTTATTCATATATTAATCACATTTTGAAATTATTACAGTACTCTTGTCAAAATATTTATGCTTTACAATACAGGTGGCTATTAAACCCAAATTTTATATCTCCAAAGCTCAAATTTTTGGCACACATTGTGTTACATAAACCCAATAGTTACACTTGGTTCTGAGGTTTCTTGTGAATAACCATTCATTCATTTTTCATAAACAAATACTATTTTGGTTAGGAACAGATTTTATTTTATTCTTGTGCAGGGTGAGATACTGGCACAAGAGTTAAATTATGATAGACAAAAGACCTAGAAATTAGGCCATAGACTCTGTAGTTACTGGAAGTGGGCATAGGACCTGTTCTCCAACATATAGACACTTGTAGAAACTGCTTCAATAAAATCCCTAAAGCTTGGGAAACAAAAAAGATCAATAAATGACATGGAATAAAATTTAAAAACTTCGGTGGGTGAAGGAAACTACCTCATCCTTTGAAGGTTTTATAGAAGCACAATTGCCCATTCTCATGTGACTTCATCACGCGAGAGCCCTCTGGTGTGAACTCTGCATTTGTACGTCCAGAGGACCTGGAGTAATTGTATTTTGTTGGTGGTACACACATTCTTACTGTTTGCAGACTCCTCATCAGCTCTGTAATTGTGCACCATTTCTGTTGTCAGTAAAACAACTTCCAGGAAAAAAATATTAAAAACTTGCTTTTATTCTTGTGCAAGGTGAGATATTGGTATGAGTCAAATTAAGATAAAAAAATCCTAAAAATCAGACCATAGACTCTGTAATTCCTAGAAAATGGCATAGGTTCAACTATCCAATGTACAGACACTGGTAGAGACTTCCTCAATAAGACCCCCAAAGCTTGGGAAAAAAAAGAAGATCAATAAATGGGATGGTATAAAATTAAAGAATTTCTGTGCAGCAAAAGAAACAATCAAGAGTCTGAAAAGAGTCTACAGAATGGGAGAAGATATTTGCCAGCTACTCCTCTGAGAGAGGACTTACATCTATAATATACAAAGAACTTAAGACCAAAAAAGCAAATAACCCACCCACTCACCCACCCAAAAAAGGGCAAAAATGGGCAATTGAACTGAATACTTCTCTAAGGAAGAGATACAAATATCCAATAAATATATACAAATCAGGGAAAATACAAATAAAAAACTATACGTAGATGAGATTTCATCTAACTCCAGCTAGAATGGCAATCATCAAAAATACAAAGAATAATAAATGCTGGTAAGGATGTAGGGAAATAGAAACCATTATACATTGTTGGTGGGATTGTAAATTAGTACAGCTGCTATGGAAATCAGTTTAGAGATTCTTCAAAAGACTGTGTGGCTCCTCTATCTGACCCAGTTATACCATTCCCAGGTATCTTTCCAAAGTAATTGAAGTTAGAATATTATATTATATCCATTTTTATAGCAGCACAATACACAATAGCCAAACTATGGAATCAGCTTAGGTGTCTGTTAACAGATAAATGGGTTACTAAACTGTGGTATAATCTAGGTGTTGTGGTGCATGCCTGTAATCCCACTACTTCAGAGGCTGAGATAGGAGAATCACAGATTCAAGGAGAGCCTCGGCAAGGTAGTGAGATTCTCAGCAACCTAGCAAGACATGATTTCAAAACAAAAAATAAAAATAAAAAGCGCTAGGGGTATAATAGCTTGGAGACAGAGTGCCCCTGGCTTCAATCCCCAGTAACACACACACACACACACACACATACACACACACACACACACACACACACACACACACACAC
>PVJS01051965.1:0-13786 GCA_004027185.1 Glis glis
GTTTCAAAATAAAGCATAAAAAATAGGGCCGGGGGTGTAGCGCGGAGGTAGAACGCCTCTGCGTTCAATCCCCGGTACCGCAAAAAAAAAAAATAAAATAAAATAAAAAAAAATAAAATAAAATATGGAAAGAAGGATTTGACCAGAACATCTCCAGCTAGTGAAAAAACAATATTAACCACAGAGTTCTAGGAAGGTGTGTCATGAGACAGAATTGTGCTAGAGTGAAAAATCACTCTGAAAAAAAAAGAACCAGTTTATATGGTTTTATGAAAAGTGTAGCAATTCAAACCATAGTTGAAGCCTGAGGAAATACTTTTATGAATAATTCTGCACGTATTTGGTTTCATCTCATAAATAATTTTTCAGTGACTAATTCTTGCCTGCTTAATTGCTAGTGATGGATGGCCAGCAGTTGGATTAAAAGTAAATCAAAATCACAGAAGCAAAAGAGATGAAAAAATATATTTTACTGATGAGATAAACACAGTGTACCCCAGAAAAAGAATGTAATTAAAATAAGTTATATTTCTCTACTTCATTGGAGTCACTGTTTTGAACAATGTAGAGATAGTCTTGGAGACTATTTCAGGATGAATAAATATGAATTAACAATTGTTGTGTGTGTGTGGTACTGGGGATTGAACCCAGGGGCACTCTACCAATGAAGTGTACCCCCAGCCCTATCTTATTTTGTATTTTATTTTATTTACTTACTTATTTATTTATTTATTTATTTATTTATTTATTTATTTTGTGGTACTGGGGATGGAACCCAGGGGCAGTCTGCCTCTGAGCTATACCCCAAGCCCTATTTTATTCTTCCTTTTTTTGAAACATGGTCTCACTAAGTTGCGGAGGGCCTCACAAGTTGCTGAGGCTGGCCATGATCCTGTGATCCTCCTGTCTCAGTCTCCCAAGTACTGGGATTACAAGCGTGCGCTACCACACACAGCTTTATTTTCTATTTTAAAACAGGGTCTCACCAAGTTACTGCATGCTGGCCTCAAACCTGAGATCCTCCTGTCTCAGCCTACAAATACTGAGATTATAGATGTGCACCACCAGTCCTGGCAAAGCTAATGAATTTTTAACCTCATTATTCCATTGTCATAGTCATTCAGAACCTTTCCTTCCTCCATGGAAGTAATATGACATAACATCTAGAGGGTAGAGTTTTAAGAATAAACTTAAAGGATTTTAAGATTGAGTTTCCCCAACTTCCATAATTTCAGGTGTTTGAAATCAGTATTTACCAGGGTTCGTTAATTCAACACACATTTGTTGAGCTCCTAGATAGCAAGCCTTATACTTTTAGAAGAGATACAGAAACTAGCAAGACTGGGCTCCTGCTCTCAAGTCTTCATGAGCTGAGGAGACGGCAATAGAAATGTATATGTAAATTGGCAAGAGAGTGCATTGGGGATTCAAAGGAAGGAGTGATGACTTCTGCTAGGTACCTAGCCCTGAGTCAGGTATTGCAGACATATATAAGAACATGGAGATGAAGTCTGTGCCCGTCAATCTGAATTATTAGCTTGACTGGATTATGAAACATCTAAGATTATGTGACTGGGTGTTTTGATGAGATGATTGACATGTGGGATGGCAGATTGAGGGGGAAGTCCTGCCCTGAGTGTGAGCAGCACTTTTCTCCTAGGTGAGGGACCTGGATAAAAAGAAGGAGAAAGCTTCGCAAATACGCGCATGGTTCTTCCTGAGAAACGCGCATCTGCTCTGGCCTATGATATTGTCCCTTTAACCCTTTTGCTCTTTGAGCTGGATATTCACCATCATTTCTCTGGAGAATTCCCTGGCCTTTCCATCTTCGACTGGGACTGCGTTGTTGGTGGCTCCTATTCTGAGACTCCAGCTCTTGGACCGGTTGACCCGCTGCTGGTTCCTCCAGCTCTCTGTGTGCAGGCAGCTACTTTGGACTGTAAGCTGATCTGATAAATCCCTTTTTACAGTATACATGTAGTGTGAGTTCTGTTACTCTAGAGAACCCTAACTAATAAACCCTGAAGCATGAGCTTTGGTGTAAAGCTCTCTGCTTTAGAACGCGGATGGGCCCTGACTCAAAGAGGCCCAACTGATGATTCTTTGACGTTACAATAATGTGAAAGCAAACTCATACAAAGTCCTTGTTCTATAACACAATTGTGTCTGATAGGAAAGGTCAGTACTTTGACAAAAGCCACAAAGCTCCTAGACAACAGAGCCAGGATTCAAGCTGAACCCACCCTGTAAGTAAAGAAAACACAATAGTGTAATCTGCTTCTAACTCCAAACCTGAGAAGTGTTCTCTGGTTCTCCCCTAGAACCTTGCCTTAGAGCAAAACCCACGGCCTAATAACCCCCCAACACACACACACTCAGAGCTCAAGGCAGACCTAACTATTCAGTTCTTCATTCTTAAATATTAATACACAACCAAAGATCACCAGACATATAGGAAAGCACAGCCGCATGAAAGAAAAAAAATCCAGATTATTTACCCTGTATGTCACAGATAATTATGGAAACAAAAAAGAGTGTACAGAGGGAAAAAAAACCTTTAAGTACTCAAAGGAACTTGAAAAGGTATTCATCCACAAAACAAGAGTGAGATGTTAAGACAAAGGACCAATTACAGAACAAGGAAGTAGTATAAAAAGTTTAAGTAATTGCGCCAGTTTTAAAAATCAGTAAGAACGCCAGGCATGGTGGGGCATGCTTGTAATCCCAGTAATTGGGAGGCTGAGACAGGAGGATCGCAGGTTTGCGGCCAGCCTCAGCTACTTAGTGAGGCCCTCTGCAACTTAGTGAGACCCCGTTTCAAAATAAAGAATTAAAAAAAATAGGGCTGGGTGTGTAGCTCAGAGGTAGAATGCCCCTGGGTTCCATTCCCAATACTGCAAAAAAAAAAAATCAGCAAGAATAATTGGGGGAGAGGGGGTAAGCATTGCTCCCAAACACAAAGCAAAAAGACAAAAACAGAGAATATACAAAATTTTAACAATACACAAAAGATGAAATCTAAAACTTACTACTTAACTAATATAACCCCAAGAAGAGTGAATATAAAAATAATAGAAGAAAATTTCCCGGGCACAGACAAGGCTTAGAGTGCCAAACTCAGTAATATATATATTTTTTTTAGACCCAGATGTATCCTCATGAAATTTCAGACTTCCAAAAACAAAGAAAAGATAGTAAAAGTTTCCAAAAAGATGAACAAAATCAACAACAGAAGCACACTGCCATTGGTGTCTTTAAAAAGCACCAATAAGAGCTGGGCATGGTGGCACACCCTTGTAATCCCAGTACTTGGGAGGCTGAGACAGGAGGATCTGGGTTCGTGGCCAGCCTCAGCTACTTAGTGAGGCCTCCACAACTTAGTGAGTCCCTGTTTCAAAATAAAGAATAAAAAATAGGACTAGGGGTCTAGCTCTGAGGTAGAATGTCCCTGGGTTCAATCCCCGGTACCGCCAAAAAAAAAGCACCAATAAACCAGGTGTGGTGGTGCACGCCTATAATCCCAGTATTTGAGAGGCTGAGACAGGAGGATTGCAGTGCATGGTAATTTAGCAAAACCCTGTTTCAAAATATAAAATTTTACAAAATAAGGCTGGGGGTACAGCTCAGAGGTAGAATTCCCTGGGTTCAATCCCTAGTACCCTAGTACCAAGGAAGGAAGGGAGGAAGGGATGGATGGAGGGAGGGAGGGAAAAGAAAAAATGCTGGTGGTATAGCTCAGAGGTAGAACACCCCTGGGTTCAATCCCCAGTACCAAACAAACAAACAAACAAACAAACAAACAAACAGAAAAAAACTAGTAATGGTGGGTTTCTATAACCTTGACACAGTGTTCCACCATTTCCAAGAGCACAAGTACATTAATGATGTCCTCCAAGGGATTTGACACACTCATTAAGGAAATACAAGTCCAATGTCTTATAGTACTTTTGGCATTCTGATGTCAACATATTCCTCATTTAAAATTTTACTTGCAAATTAAAATCAGCAGGCACCTATTAATGTCCTCAGAAACTCCTTCACTTCATAGATTCCCAAAGTCAGCTCTGAGGGGAAGGGAGAGCTGTAGGATCCAGGGAGGTAGTAGCAATCTCAGGTACATTTGGGGGACACTGAATAAAAATAAGGGAGCCGTGGAAGCACCCAGGGGTGCCCTGTATATTTTTTTCTCTGAAAAGTGGGCAATAAGCCAATCAGTTTGGGAATCTAGAGGTTTTGAAAACCTGTTCTCAGCTTTCCTGGAGTCTCTAAACCACTTATGATGGCTATAAATTGCCCCTGGGTTTCCAATGCAAAAGACTACCCCTCTGGGCCTTGGGCTCTGCACTATTGAAACAATAAATGACCAGATGCCCTCTGGCTCACCTTGAGCCTGAGCCCCTCCTTATCCAGATGCTAACTGTGTATGCTTTCAGTCCTGAAAACAGCACCTCACCAGCTTGGCATGGCTCCTGATGCCTCCTTAAGACAGCATGGAACCAAACCTGGGGCCTCTGACAAACCCACCTGCAGGAAAGGGTAGCTCCCCCTGTCTTCAGTCCCTGGCCAGGTGCCACTCCTCCTTTGGGATTAACTGAGTGAATAGTAATGGCAGTACATCGATTATGCAAATGACATTCTTAACCACCAGAAGTGATGCACTTAGGGAATTTTGCTTCTTTCCAACCCCTAGTCAGGGTTCCCCTAATAAAAGATGGGACCCCAAAACAACACTTAGCCAGACCTTAGGCAGTTATTTTAGTAGTGGATGACAAGGTACTGGATACCTTGCTCCCTTCTCCACATTTATTTATTTTTGTAGAGGGTTGGAGGGACTAGGGACTGAGCCCAGGGGCATTCTACCTCTGAGCTACAGCCCCAGCCCTACTTTATATTTTATTTGGAAACAGGGTCTCACTAAGTTGCTAAGGGCCTTGCTAAGTTGCTGAGGCTGGCTTCAAACCTGTGATCCTCCTGTCTCAGCCTCCCAAGTACTGGGATTACAGGTGTGTGCCACCATGCCCAGCCCTTCTCCATATTTATTATAAGATATTGGGGGCATTACCAAAAAAGTCCCTTTCAAAATAATAAACTTGGGGAATTTCTTCCCTCACAATACCCAAAATATAAATTAAAATTACACATGCCTCCACATATTCTAAAGCTACAATACAAGGCCTTTGGAGCTGCAACCATTACTAATGGTAAGCAAAACATACATTTCACTTCTTTAAATACAGAATGCTGAGTTCTTGAAGAAATTCCATGTCCCTGATAGGTCCCAGATTTATACAAGAGACACAATGGTCTCTTCAACTCCTTTTCCGAATCCAGTCCAATAAATTTACCCCTAGTTAAGGTTCTCTTTTGCCCAAACTCCACCTATCTTTACAAATTTTCAGTCTTTGCATCATCCCACAGGAACTGGAGGCCAGATAGAGGTCACCTACTCTACTGGGGTTCTTCAATAATAGTTTTTGCCACAGGCTACACAGCTACTCATTTGCAATGGGACCTTTTTAACCCTAAACTTCCATCAAAATGACAAAACAAAACCCCGGTCAGGTGTAGCTGCACAATATTATGTGGAGTGTTAATCTTATACTACTAGTTTGGGCACGTGTACTAGCTTACAATCCAGAGACCCACCTCAGTTCAAGTGGGCACCCACTTAAAAAGATTCCCCAAGCCAGATGTTGTGGCGCATGCCTGTAACCCCATTACTTGTGAGGCTGAGACAGAGGGGTTGCAGTTTCAAGGCCAACCCCAGCAATTTAGTGACACCGTCAGCAACTTATTGAGACCCTTTTTCAAACTAAAAAAATAAAATAGGACTGGATGTGTAGCCCAGAAGTAGAATGCCCTTTGGTTCAATCCCCAGTACCATAAAAAACAAAAACAAAAAGATTCCCCAGTCCCACATTGCATACTTCATCCCCACATCCCATCTCAGTGCCAGAGATGACATTGCCCCTGAAGACATAGCCCCAACCCAAGACCTCACTGTAGGAGGCGACCTGGCCCCCGTGTTGGAGGCCACTTTATCCCTACTCTAAAACTCAACCCTACAATGCAACAGGCTGCCTCTGCTAAGGCACAAAATGGACATATTTTAAAAATCTTTCTTCTTGGACTCACTATCTGCTTAGCCCAGACAAGATCCTTGTACACTCCTTGCTCTCTTCTAAAACGTACACACCTACACTTCCATGTCTACAGGAAAATCTGATAGAAGTTGGTAAAATTCAAGATTATTGCTTTCCCCAGGAGGCACGTGCATTGTATCAGTCAGCTCCTTGACTGCTCTGGGATGTCTCCTGCTACCTCTAGCTTTCTTTCCCCCACAACCTCCTGCCCTGCTTCTCTGACCACCACCCCTTCAATTATACAATTATGCACAATACCACCAATCTTCACATCTCCTGTACTGAAGCATCAGTTTATAACCTCCAACAACATAACTGCCCTCCCGAAATGCTTAGTGTGTTGGTTCAGTGATATTATTCTGCTTGTAGTCGAGTTCTCCATTGCTCAAATTACAACTGTCTTACACTGAAAAGATGATACCAAGGCACCAACGGATAGATTGTTATCAATTTGTTTAATTGCTCCCTTGGCACCCATTTTTCAGTCCGCCTTAAGTTATTTGAGCCCCAGTAGTAAGCATATCACCTCTGGGCTAGTTAAAACTGCCCACAAGCCCCGTGCAGTAGTTTGCAATATAGCCCGTTTACTCTTCATCTCATCGAACTCAAACTCAACGTATCCCACAGCTGCTGACCAGGATAAACCTAATAGCCAACACTGGAGTCTTGTTAGCAAGGCCTCTGTTTCACTGCGTTGGCTTTAACCATGTGTTGTCTTTAAGTGATCCACCATCTCCTAGGGAAAGCAGAGAGGGACCACGCCACCAGGAATCTTTATAAAGCCGGGGTCTCCCAGGGTCCCCCCTTTGGCTCTCTCCTCACCTGCTGGTTGAGCTCTCTGCAGCCTCCAGACTTCCTGCTGGCTTCCCCAACCTCTCTGGGACTGGTAAGTGCTACAGTTTTTGTTTTTTGTTTGTCTGTTTGTTATGTGTGTTTCTTCTGTTTTGTGTGTTTTGATTCTACTTTCTGGTTGCATCTACCCTGACCAACAGCCCCAAACCTTGCTTTTCCCCCATCAGGGCTCTCCTAGAAAGTGAAGCAGGCTTGGTTTATGGCCCTTCTCAAGAGAGAGATCTCAACGCTAAGTTACAAAGAAACCATAACACTGTATATCATTCACAGTAGCTTTTGCTATTCCTAAGTCCAACTTGCTATTAATAAGACATAATGTAATAAGAAATGGCTATAACTCCTCACCACCTCTAAGCATAAACACACTTATGGCAGATCAATGAGCCTAGGAGCTTGTCAGAAATTAGCCTACAGTAGTTTTCAGGCTACATTGCCATGACATCTCTCTGAAGCTATGGAGCAAGGTACCTGAAGGGACAAAATAACTGTCAATTAAGGACTCAGAAAAGTTAGCCTTTCCTCGAGTCATTTAAGGACGTCTCCCTACCAAAAGCGGAGGTGGGGGCTAGTTCAAGGAAAGTGTAGGAGCGCCAGCCCCAGACAGCCAGGAACAGGATAACAGGAGCCAGGATAACAGTCCTGCATCCTGCATCGGGCCTGGAGAGCAGCAAGAGGTTGCTACAGAGGGGAGGTCTCAGGGAAAGGGCACCACAGGCAATTGGTGAAATGTATCACAAGTAAATCCACGTGCTCACCAAGTTACAAAATTCTTCTTGGGGTGTGGATCCACTTGGGGAGGGTGATCTTAGATCCTCCAGAAAACCCTGCACTACTTTCTCCAAACGACTTGCAGATATGTTAATTAAATGTACTCTCTGCTTAAGCCACTGTCATTTGGATTCATGGTGCAGAGTGAGGCTAGGGTAAGGGGAGTGGGGAGCCTGGAAATGGCTTTTCACCTCTAGCTCTTGTATCACTTAACTTGAGAATATGTAGATATTTTGATTTTAAAATTTTTAAGATAGAAATCACCAGGTATGGCATTGTTCTTTAATAGGATTACCACACCATAATATCCTATCTTCACAAAAGCTTCACTCTGAAGTTCTATTTTTTTCCCCAACATTAGTGGTATTTAGGCTTCAGGGGTTTTCTGGAAGAGTCATCTTACCTTTTTAAAGGAATTGTCTTTGGCTTCTGGGCAGAAACAAGGCGTGGATTACCCAATCCTCCCAGGAACTAACTTTCCCTATAAAGAGTAAAACAGTATGGCTGTTTTTCCCCCTATATTGCATCTCCAGCCTAATTAATCCCAGTGCCTTTACCCTATCTCCACATGCCGATGCCTCCCAGCCTAAATCTCGATCCTTGAATTCCTACTCCCTGATTGACATCTTCATTGTATATCACACTAAAGACTCACATACTGAATTATCAGTCTTTTCAAAGTTCCCACCCCATTTTCAATTTCAATATCAGGATCCCTCACCCCGTTCTGTATGTTAGAGATCTCTGGAGGAGATTGTGGTTTGGCTTGCTTGCCTGCCTCCTACCCTCTTCTAGTATACTCTTTTTCTTTAACTGCAAAGGTTGGAAAATTAAAACTATATTTTTCTTGCAACCATGGCTCAGAATACCCACTAGATTCTGCCAATTTGGAGGGACTGGCAGGAATCTCATCCATGTTGTAGAATTCTTTGAGATCAGTAACTCAAGTGATACCTCTGTTTATGTCCCCCAGGAGGTCAGATCTGGCATTTAGAATTATTTTTGGAGCCCTGAACTCGATTCTACTCCTTGGCTCTCCCATAATTTTCTAAGCACTGGTCCCTGCTATTAAATTCCTTACTGCTTAATAATTGAGGGCAGCAGCTATTTCCTGCAGAGAACTCTAATCCCCAAATCAGGTTCAGTCTCTCCTCTTTCATTATACCCCAAATCTAGGCAGTAAAGAAGTCCTGCCAATTTTTCTACCTTAATTTCCCTTGTGCCCAGTCATTTTTTTTTTCTGTCCATAGTTCAGGTTTTTAGATGTAAAGGAAAGAATATCAACTTTGAAGCCTAAAATCAATTGATGGTCCTGACACTCCCAAGCTATGTTTCCTTAGATAAATCACTTCCTCTCTCAGAAACTTAAATTCCATGTCTATAAAAAGAAATTGCTGCCTAGTTTAAAATATTTTTTGAAAATTAGAGATGCTGTGTGATGTTCTTTGAAAAACACCTTAGCCTCATACTTGGTATTTAGTCTTAGCCACAGTGCTACCATTATTAAACTCATACCTAGTTTTCTTGTTCTTGGTTCTCTTTTTTTTAATTGGTACAGTGTAGTCATACATAATAATGAAGCTCAGAGTGATAGAGGCATACATGCACACAGCATTTGGTGAGCCCTCCCCCCAGCTCCAACCCCACTCCCTCACCCTCCCTGTGCACAACATTGTGATTGGCATTGATAAATTTGCGTGTGTACATCATGTCCACTGAAGCGGTTCCCTCATTGAGTCTCCCTCCCTCCCTCCCTGAGGCCCCCTCTATCACTCCATTAGGGTTTCTCCTCCTTTGTCTAGAGTCCCTCCCATGTCCCAATTTTTCTCTAGCTTCCACATATGAGGGAAAACATCCGACCTTTCACTTTTTGTGACTAATCTCACTTAGTGTAATATTCTCCAGTTCTTCGATACCTTTTAATATGGCTGTAGAAAGTGTTTCCCAAGCAGGTTTGGAATAACCACAGAAACAGATGTAGTCCTTGGCTTCAGGGAGCTTTCAGTTTGGAGAGCAAATTTGAAGTTTTCTGGAAAACATGACTCAGTTTTGCAAATAGAAAAAGTTGACTGAGATTGGTATGGGGGTTCTAGACTAAGAACCTTTGCAGTGACATCAATAGAGAAATTTTGTTTTTAAAATTTCTGTTAAACACCATAACCTAGGTTTCCAGGTTTTTGCACTTTACATAAATGAAATTATCCTTTATGTCATTTGTGTCTGGTTTCTTCTGTTAAATATTGCTGATATAATTTCAATATCATTTTAGAAATTCACCCATGTTGTTGTATCCACATTGTCTCATGTACCTGTAATTTGGTCATTTTATTGCTTTATAGTATTCCATTGCATGTCTATCCCTCAATTTACTTATTCGTTGACAAATAAAATCTGTATATATTTATGGCATATCATATATATATATAATCACTGTGGAGTGGTAAATACTTTACTAGTGCTTATTGTTTCTTGTTAGTTATATGGTAAAGAGACTCTCCCAAAGGACTCGAGGCATGGCAATGGTAAATCCTAGGTTATCTCCAGGAGCTTTTAAAAGGTTTATCCACTCCCTACACTTGGAAAGGGGGTCATCTTCCCCAGCTATTCTCTTCAGGGATTTCTCCCTTTTCATTATCTTTTTCACCCCATCCACCTTCTGAAAGTCGCCGCATCCACGCGTGGCGCTCCCTTGGCATCCTTGTTGGCAGGAGGAGCAGCTCTGGGTTAGGCACAGGGAAAGTCAGTGCAGCCTGGAAAGAGGGTCAGATTCTTTCTCTCTGGTGTCCCCGTTAGATTTTGATGAGCTTCGCCTCACAACTCCCTGCCAGAACCCAGGACACTTTTACTCACAGAGATGCCCCTTGGTCTCTGCCTCTGGACTTGGGCTCGCTGCGTTTCTTTTGATGCGTTTTCCCTTCTCTTCCTTTGCCTTTCATTTGAACACCATCACACACTTTTCGGAAGCTAACGCAGATGCTCTGGGGACTCTGTGGAAATACAGCCATAAAGGCCTTTGAAGTCTGGAAATTTTCCATAAACTCAGGCAGGAGTGTTCTTACCCGGTCCCTGCAGTAACATTCCAGATGATGATGAATGTTTGCACTGAGTTTTTGTTGGCAGCATGAGCGCTAATAGTTCCAGTAGGAAATGTCTTTGCCTTGCTTGGTGAATTTAACACATAGGTGAATTATCAAGTATAAGTACAGAAGCAAGGAATGTAGTCTTGAAAATGAACTTAGTCTTAAAATGAATAATAATTCCTTTACACAGATGAATCTTATAAGCACCAAATTGGTACCTATTCTCTATTTCATAGGATATAAAGAGCTCCAAGTAAATTTCTGAGATCTTTATCTACCCGCTACTGATCCACCCTTCCCCCTAGTACACATACACAAACACTTTGTTTCTTTTCCAAAGAATGCTGTGAGCTATTGCATTTTCTAATAGTAAAAATATCATCTGGACCTTGTAATAATTTAGGTCTATGAAAGTGTGTGACATAAAATTAAGTCTTCTCTTGACTTAAATTTCTTTCTCTATGTTTATATAATATACGGGTTTATACACACATAGGGATTTTATATTTCTATTTTAATTAAAATGAACTCAGACTCTACCTGTTCTACAAATTTATACAATATATAGTAAACGGTTTTCTAAGCCAATTTTCACTTCTTTTGACTTTATGTCATTAATCACACGTACAATATGTTATGTTTTGAATATGATTGCCCCTTTCTAAATTTATTTTGAGGCCTGGTCCCCGTATGGCAGTGTTGGGAGGTGGAGCCAGTGGGTGGTGTTTGGGCCTCGTGAATGGATTACTGGTGTCTCAGGAGACTGGATCAGTTACCACAAGAATGGGTTGTTAGAAGAAGGCAAACCTGCCCTCCTGATTGGTCTCTTTCACGCGAGCCTGTTCCCCTCCCACTTTCCTTCAGGAGTAGAAGCAGCATGAGGCTGTCTCTGGTGCCACACTCGAGGGTTTTCCAGCATCCAGAAACACCAGCCAAAATAAACCTCTTTCCCTTATAAGTTTGTCAGTCTCAGGTACTCTGCTGCAGCAACAGAAAAGAGACGGCAACACCGCACATCAGAGTTTCCTGTAAGAGGAATCCTCACACTACTATAAGGAGGCAGAGTTGACAGCGAGGATGATTTAAGGATCACCAAATTCAATATTTTTGATTAACATTTTTCATTTATACATAGTCCTCTGCCTTTGGTTATAAAACCCCCTGAAGTAGAGCCTTTAACTTCCTGAAAATAGAATTAAGAACAGGAAGGAAGGACTAGCCCCTGAAAAGGAGACTAGAACTTGGAACTTGTAAAGTGTAATCAAAATAATAGTGACCCTGATTTATTGAGTATATACTCTGTCATACGCACTATGGTCAGTGGTTGATGTACATTTTCACATCAACTTTGCGAGAAGGCTACTGTTAGCATCCCATTTATAGGTGAGAGGGATGAAACTGCTATTTTTGTTTGGGTTTTTAAACAAAAATTTACTGTTGTTGTTTTATTTTGTTTTTCTGGTACTGGAGAACTGAATCCAAGGTGCTCTACCACTGAGCTACATTTCCAGACCTTTTGATTTCTTATTTTGACAGAGGGTCTCACTAAGTAACCCAGGCTGGCCTTGAACTTTCTATCCACCTGCCTCAGCCTCGCAGGTAGCTGGGATGATAGGCATATGCCACTGCACCACGCCAGGCTTGAAACTTTTAAAATAACTTACACAAGGTAATTTTGCTAAACTATGATTGTACAGAAAAACTTACAGTACAATAGAATAGACCCTAATCCTACCCATCCAAACCTCAGTTCTTCTACCAGGGATAATTTCTTTTAACTATTTCTTTTTTTTTTTTTTTTTTTTTTTTTTGCAGTACCAGGGATTGAACCCAGGGGCGTTCTGCCTCCGCGCTACACTCCCAGCCCTATTTTTTTATACTTAATTTGAATCCGTGTCTCACGAAGTTGCAGAGGGCCTCACTAGGTAGAGAGAGAGAGAAAGAGAGACAGGGAGAGAGAGAGAGAGAGAGAGAGAGAGAGAGACAGAGAGAGAGAGAGAGAGCCGAGGCTGGCCGCAAACCCGGATCCTCCGGTCCTGCTCTTTTAACTATTTCTAGCTTTACATTTTTTTCTTTCTTTTTTTTTTCTTTGAAGTACTGGGGATTGAACCCAGGGGCATTCTACCTCCAAGCTATATCCCCAGCCCTACATTTTATTCTTTATTTTGAAACAGATGCTCACTCAGTTGTGGAGGGCCTCACAAAGTAGCTGAGGCTGGCCGCATACCTGAAATCCTCCTGTCTCAGCCTCCCAAGTACTGAGATTACAAGCGTGCACCACCACGCCTGGCTCTAGCTTTACATTTTCTTATGATCACTTCCACAGTAGTAAGTTATACATTGGCCTCTATTTTATTTTAGCATTTGGGGGTATTTTCCATTGACTCCCAACTATGAAAGATATTTAGGTTATTTATATTACTCCCAAAATCATCCAATCCCTCTCCAATATTTTTGATACTTACATTATTTTCTATTCTTTTACTTATGTTGTTTTATGATAAAAATTTATTATTTGGGAGTATATAAACAATCTGTGCTCATGGTTTTGTAAAAACAAGTGTTTTAAAATAAGAAAAATAACCTGAAATCTCACCATCTGAGACTTAACTATGAACAATTTGGTAACTGTTCTTCCACATACTTCCCATTGGTATAAAAACTCAGATGTATCCACATTTTTAGATAAGCTGGATATTATATATGAGGTTTTTAGAGTGTATATTCATAGTCTTTTGATATTATTGCTTCCCTATCTCACTTCTCCCCAGTTAGTTGATGGTAAAAACTTCATGCATGTTTCCACACATCGGATGGTTGCTTTAACATCAATAATAAATGCATCTATATGTGTAGACCCACATTTTGTGAGTTTGTGTGATAGTTAATCTAGGTTGTCAACTTGACCTGATCATGACACACCCAAGATTATGTGATTTTGGG
>PVJS01051966.1:0-13784 GCA_004027185.1 Glis glis
TTTTTTTTTATTTTTTTTTTTTTTTTTTTTTTTTTTTTGCGGTACCGGGGATTGAACCCAGGGGTGTTCTACCTCCGCGCTACACCCCCGGCCCTATTTTTTTATACTTTATTTTGAAACCGGGTCTCATGAAGTTGCAGAGGGCCTCACTAGGGAGAGAGAGAGAGAAAGAGAGAGAGAGAGAGAGAAAGGGACAGGGAGAGAGAGAGAGCTGAGGCTGGCCAGGAGAGAGAGAGAGAGAGAGAGAGAGAGAGAGAAAGGGACAGGGAAAGAGAGAGAGCTGAGGCTGGCCAGGAACCCGGATCCTCCGTTCTCTGCCTCCCAAAGTACTGGGATTACAAGCGTGCACCACCACGCCCGGCATTATTCTTTATTTTTAAACAGGGTCTCACTAAGCTGTGGAGGGCCTCACTAAGTAGCTGAGGCTAGCCTCGAACCTGGATCCTGTTGTCTCAGCCTCCCAAATTCTGGAATTACAAGCATGCACCGTCACGCCCGGCTTTGCTTCCCAAATTTGAAAGTGACTACTTAGCACATAAAGCGTTGTGCCAGTACTGATGAAAATTAGTGCTTGTTACAACATTGCATTTTCAAAATGTTGTTTTACTTTCTCATGCTCACTAATATTTATCTTGGCATAGAGTCAGTATCTACTCAAATATTGAATAGTATGTGCAATGATCGGCTTACTATAACTTGATTCAATGTAACAGACTTTCAGTGAATACCATTACAGAGAAATTATGAAAAGACCAAGATACAGTGCCCATTCCGCTGAAACTGACATGACGCCCAAAGTGAGGTTCCGGTTCATCCCTCAAACACGTTTTCTGCCGAGTTGTCTTCCAACCACCTGAAAGCCAGGCTCTCTGAACACAAGCCACTCTGGCTGTGGAATGTGGGCTTTCTGGCCAGTTGTATCATTTTAGTGATGTTTTTTTACATATGCAGGTGTCATGGGGAAAAACATGCTAATTCTGAGGGGTCCTTGGCTTCCATGATGAATAAGAATTTCAACACGTGCCATCAGAAAAAGGCAAAGGTTTTAATTAACTTAAGAAAGGTGGGGATATAGGTTGGGGGTCATCTAAGAAAGGGAGAGCGAGTCTCCCTGCGCGCATCCATCCATCCAGGCGAGCCAGAGAGCAAGAGAGCGTCTGCGTACTTTTGCAGTTCTTTTATAGGAGGGGGCAGGTAGGGTCACACAGTGGAGGGCAGGACTTCCTCTTAGTCCTCAGTTTCCCTGGCAACAGATAGGAAGTGGGGTCTGACCTTTGTCCTCCTCACCCACTCTATTTACATTAAGCATCTCAGGTATGGAGAGGAGCCATTGTGATTAAGGGTGTGGACTCATTAAGGCTTCTGCCTGACTGAACGCACCCTATAGGGTGCAGTTAGATTATGAACTTTCAAAATTTTAAATCTCTATTTTCCCAATGTCTCCTTTCTGCCTAATATTTCTAACTTTTGTATTCTACCATCATCCCCCCCCAGACTTTGGTCCCTTAATCTTAAGGGGGTTGCCGAAGGGTGAAGGTCTGACTTCTGTAATGTCTTCTCCACTGATAAAAGACTGTAGACTCTACCTTTCCAAGGACCGAAAGTCTCGTCCTAACTGGTCTAAAGGAGACACAGGAAGGCCAGGGTTTTTGATTGGCTGTGGAACCATCATTTTCTGATGTTCTGGAAAAGAGGCATAAATATGCGAGATATTAGTCACCAACAACAGCAATTTAAACAACAGAAGAGCATTCTGATGTAAAGTATATACTGGCCAAGAAAATGAGAATTTTATCCCACAATGATGTTAACCAATCATTTTTGAAAGGGCAACATCTACCAAGGTAATCCAGATGAACTGGAGGTGGGTACTAGCCCACAAATTAAACAGGCACCTTTATCAATACCTCTGTTACATTGTTGTGCCCAGTCCAGGAGAAAGTTTTTTTTTTCCTGGAATAATGATGTAGAAATTAGTAGACAAATAATTTGACATCTTTTAGTCTGGATGGACATAATAGATGATAGTTATAAGGAAAAAGCACAAAAATAAAACTTATCCTGATTCAGTCTTTTGGGGTTCTTTTAAATCTTTTAAAGGCTCACAGGTATGGTGTTCCCAGGTCTTAGCATCTGGAGGCTTATTCCTGACTTCAGATTCTTGATTCTGTAAAGTCTCAAGAGGTACAGGTTTAATTCTAGACATATGAATCCAGGATTTGTGTCCCTGTAGTTTAACAGCTGTGGGACACTGCGGGAGAACTAAGAAAGGCTCGGGAGAGCTGAGAAGGCTCGGGTAAAGATTAGCTCTTTAAATCTATAAGTTAAATCTTTTGGCCTTGGGGGTGTAGTCAACCCCAGTTACAATACATGTCTCTTTAGAAAAGGCCTAGGAGAGACAATTACAGAGACTCCCATATCTAAGAGAAAATTGATATCTTTACCTGCCACATCAAGAGTCACCCAGGCTCTTCTATTGTCCAGCTGGTTAGATGGCTGATCAGAGAGGGCCTTGCTAAGCCTTGGGCATCCTCAGTCTTTGAGGGCAGCCATGATAGGAGCAGATGACCTCACTTCTCTTCAGAGGTGAGGGCAATCACACTTCCAATGTTTTTCCACTTTACAGACGGGGGCACATCCCAGATGCAGATGGACTCCCGGCTAGGGCAGTCCTTGACCCAATGCCCAGGCTCTTTGCAATAATAGCAGGTGCCAGGCCTCGACTTTCCTTCCCTCTCTCTGGCAGGAGCCTTTGGGTATCTCTGAGGGGGCAGGGGCTTATTACTCAATGCCAGGGCAATTAAGTGGACTTGTCCTTATGCTCGTATTTGTCTCTTCTGGCTTTTTAATTTCATCTACCTTGTCTCTGTTGTTGAAAACCCCAAAGGCCAAATTTAAAAGGTGATCAATGGGAATCTAAGGTCCCATTTCCTGCTTCTGGAGATTTTTCCTAATATCTGGGGCTGATTGGCTAATAAAATAAGTCCCCAACAATATCTGCCCTTTACGTGACTCTGGGTCAATATGAGTTTACCTCCAGACAGCCATAGTTAAGGGTCCCAGAAACATAGCAGGATTTTCGTTTAGTTTTGGTGTTACTGCTCTCATAATTAACTGCCTTGTTTACACATCTCCTCGTTTCTTTAATTAAACATGGGACCATATAATTCTATTTGTTAAGGTCCTCACTCTTGCTTTGATAATTTTAGTTAAGGTTTTGCCAGGGATAGCCTCTTTCCTGTAGGCTGCCTCTGGTCTTATACATAGATTTTATTACCAAATGTCTTTGCTGCTCTGTATAGGAGCCTTTTCTCCAGGAGGATCACATGAAGATCCGTCCATGTTAGACCAAACATAATAGCCAGGTTTTGAAACCCATTTATAAATTATCAGGGTCCCTGAAAACTGACACAATTTTTACACTAGACTAGCTCAGTCATAGAAAAGGAACATGTGTTCAATATATTTTGTTCCCCATTTAAATTTGACTATATATATATATATACATATAATTACATATGAAATACATACATATATAATTGCCCAATTTTTAAAAATCAGTGGCATGACTTGGAATGCCAAGTGTTTTTATCACTTCTAATTATCTTTGCCTGAAGATCATAATACAAGTTAGGAATGCAAACATAAAAAACCTTAAAAATTTACCATTAACAATTTTGATTAGAGGAAAAAGTGTTTTCTTAAGTTTTGCATTTTAAAAGATACTTAGGAAACATACATTTCACTTATAAAGGAGCCAATAATAATTTAACATTATAATTATAAAGAAATTAACAAAGCCAGGCGTGGTGGCGCACGCTTGTAATCCCAGTACTTTGGGAGGCGGAGACCGGAGGATCCGGGTTCGCGGCCAGCCTCAGCTCTCTCTCTCTCTCTCTCTTTCTCCCTCTCTCTCTCTCTCTCCTTAGCGAGGCCCTCCGCAACTTCGTGAGACCTGGTTTCAAAATAAAGTATAAAAAATAGGGCCGGGGGCGTAGCGCGGAGGTAGAACACCCCTGCGTTCAATCCCCGGTACAGCAAAAAAAAAAAAAAAAAGAAATTAACATATATTAGCTTAACCTTAACATAACCTTATCCTAACATACATCAACTTAACCATACCATAACCTTAATTCATAACCTTAATTCAACAAATATTAACTCAACCATAACATAACCTTAACCTAACATATTAACTTAACCATTTAAATGAAATTTAAAATTTGTGGCTCAGTAAGATAACTATAATTACAAGTCTATGTAGGTTAACAGCATGGGACAAAATTAAAGAATAGCTCTAGATAGTATTAATTAATCAGAAATAAGCTTAGTACCTGACAGACGGTTGTATCTCTCTTGTAAAATAATAGGACACTTACTTAGCCAAGGCAAACAGATGTAAACCAGGTCTTAATGATGGATTTTGAATGGTACTAAACACAGATGACAGAAGTTTAGTAACTCAAGGTATAGATATAATGCACACTGTATAAAGAGATCACTTAAAACCCATCAGCTAGCTTGCATGTATATAAAACCCATAAACCTTTTGTTTTTATAAGCTTTTTATAAAACATTTAGATGAACCTAGATATATAGCATATTTAGCTCTCAGATACATACACATCAATGGTGTCAAATATAGTAACCCAGAGTTATCAACCCTGATTCTGCTAAAATGTAGCTTGCTAGGTAATCAAAGGCAGTAAATACAAGATTATTTTTATGAAAACCTTTTCTTTTAAACAAAATTTTAAATAAATGTCACTAAGAGCAGAAAACCACATTGTTTTAAATATTAAGAACATAGGAGCAGGCCTATGTCTTTGAAGATCACTTTTGGCTAAAACACTAGTAACAAGAAAATAAGCTTTTTATTTTACAACCCCCACTCTGAGGTAAGCAAAGGAGGACTTCTCCCAGCAGCTAAAAAAATCAGATAAAAGATGGCACCATCCAGTCCCAATCACTGAAGCTCAAGATGGCGTCACCCAGCCTTACCCACATGAGACCCAACATGGCACCACCCAATAACCATGTGACCCGAAGATGGCATCCAAGATGGCACAACCCAGTAACCATGTGACCCAAAGATGGCAACCAAGATGGCGCCACCCAGTCACATGGGACCCAGTATTAAATCTGGCTTAAAATTATCACCCTTGTTAGTAATCCTAAAGAATATAATCTTAAACTGCCCCTGACATATATAAAAACACATTTAATAGACTCAAATATAGTCCTTTGCTGATATTAAACCAAGATTACTTCATATTTAGCAGTTGGATGTTCAGCTTTTAACTTAATTATATACAACCTAGATTTATTTTTTAAAGATAAACCACTTAAAACAATTTACTTACATGTACCTAATTTACCCATTTTAATAGCCAGTCAGCTCTTTAAGTCATTACTTTAACAAAATAAAAATCTTAAAAACAAACAATGGACATTGTAATATTAATTAGCTAGCCTGAAAAAATCTGTTAATCCCTTCTATGACATTTTACTTTTATTTTACCAACACACTTAAAACTTATTTATTAAAAGACTTAAGTCATGTGAACAACAAAAAATATTTGGATCCATTTTTTTTAACTTATGAGCGCTCTTTTATAAGCTAATTTTGGTACCATATAGCTTTAATTTGCCAGGCATTGAATCTCTATAGATAACTAGACATAGTTCCCAAAATCAAAATATAACCCATTACAGATGTATATCATGTAACACAATGAGTAATAGATTGTAGATACAAACATGGATGCTCATACAGTAGGGGATGTGTGAAACAGGAACTGTGTCTCATAGGTGACACTGAAAAAAGATTTCCAGGTGGCCACTTGTCACCCAATAAGGCAGACCCTGTAGCAAACATCCTCACATTTTATTTTTCAGGGGGAAAAACCCCATATATTTAGATCTTTGCCCATTTCCTTTTTAACCTTACAGAAACAAGCCTCCATTTTCTAATTCACATTAGGGCTAAGCCAGGTAACAAAAAACTAGTTTCCTCCTATTTTTCTAAATCTTTTGCCTGTTACTTATTTAATATGCACTCAGGGATAAGTTCTCAGGGATAGATATCGGATAATCCATGATCTTGTAACTCTTTTTGCGCGAGTTAAGAAAAGAGAAAAGACAAAACTAGACTTTAAACAAACAAGACAAAACCAGATTGTCAGGATCAGATTAGCATCTGTCCTGACTGAACTGTAAATATCCTCTATGGCAGGCGTCCCTGCCATGAGATATACAGTAACCTGAATCTTCTGCAAACCTTAGCAAACGAGCGTCCTCATTCCTAGGTGCAGACCTAGGGGTGCTACCCTCCAATTAGGGTGCCCCCTCTGACGGGATCCTTCAAGCCAGCTTGAGATCCCCAAACCAGGGTGCCCTTTTTAGACCCTGCCGGAACAAATAAGACAAGACAAACAAAAATCTAAGAAGAGTATCCCTGATACCTCATCCCCAGCGATTAGAATGCTCTTAAAAAGAACAAGAGATTTCTGGTATTCCTTCTCTGTAAAACAAAGCACATGTTAGGTAAACAGTTTCTATCTTCAGTAAAGGGCATTGTTCCCTCTTAATACTTTAGTTAAGGCAAAATCCAAAAGTGTCCACGTGGCTTAGCTGGAGCATGAAACAAGCACTTATTTTTATAAAAACAGTTAAAGTTTACATTTTCCTTTAATTTTATAGAAAGCTTTAGAGCAAGCTTTTTCTCTTCCCTGCTAAAACTGGCTTCTGATTGAAAACCTTTTCACAAAAACAAGAGAACAGCAATAAATCTAGTAGCTGCACATATCATCAATTCCCATGAAAAACCATAGGGTTTAGGCCCTGGTCTCCATAGCGCTGGGTAGCCTCAGCTGGTGCCGCCTGGCCCGGCCTGGCCTGGCCCGGCCTGGCCACGTGGTCGGCACCTGGGGTCGGGGTGCGCGGTGCAGGGGCTGCTGCCCACTGCTTTCATACTCCTGGCCGTTAAAGTATGCCAGGATACAAAATCTTAAAAGGCACCCCATTTTTCTTTTAAACACTCATCTTCTAAGGGAGAATTGCTTTGGTCAAAAAAAGAAAGGGAGCAAGAAAAGGCAGGGAGAGAGAGATCTCTTCCCATCTCTCCCATAGCTAGGCACTGGTTTTTAGCAACTAGAGCAGTGCTGCCTCTCTCCGGCAGCGGGCAGGAAATTTGCCAAAAGGGGTGGTGACTGCCTGTGCCATGGCGGCTTGTGCCGCTGGCAACGCCGAATCCTCCCGCAGACTGCAGCAGAGATGGAGCAGTCTCAGAGCGGTAGCCCGAGTCCTAGCCTCCCCCCACTTTCCCATCTAGGAAGAAAGCGTCCAAGTCGCTGCTGGGGCCGGACGGGCGACTCAGGGACTCGCCTCTCTAACTCACATACTTCTGCCCAGCTCCCCCAACACACAAATAGGACATTTAAAAACAGGGATGAGCCAAGCGTGGAGGCGCACGCTTGTAATCCCAGTACTTTGGGAGGCGGAGACCGGAGGATTTGGGTTCGCGGCCAGCCTCAGCTCTCTCTGTTTCTGTCTCTCTCTCTCTCTCTCCTTAGTGAGGCCCTCCACAACTTCGTGAGACCCGGTTTCAAAATAAAGTATAAAAAATAGGGCCGGGGGCGTAGCGTGGAGGTAGAACGCCCCTGGGTTCTATCCCCGGTACCGCCAAAAAAAAAAAAAAATACCACTGTTAACTTTTTCTGAAGCCCCTTTGTTGGGTCACCAGATTATGTCATGGGGAAACACATGCTAATTCTGAGGGGTCCTTGGCTTCCATGATGAATAAGAATTTCAACACGTGCCATCAGAAAAAGACAAAGGTTTTAATTAACTTAAGAAAGGCGGGGATACAGGTTGGGGGTCATCTAAGAAAGGGCGAGCGAGTCTCCCTGCGCGCATCCATCCATCCAGGCGAGCCAGAGAGCAAGAGAGTGTCTGCGTGCTTTCGCAGTTCTTTTATAGGAGGGGGTAGGTAGGGTCGCACAGTGGAGGGCAGGACTTCTTAGTCCTCAGTTTCCCTGGCAACAGATAGGAAGTGGGGTCTGACCTTTGTCCTCCTCACCCACTCTACTTACATTAAGCATCTCAGGTATGGAGAGGAGCCATTGTGATTAAGGGTGTGGACTCATTAAGGCTTCTGCCTGGCTGAACACACCCTATAGGGTGGAGTTAGATTATGAACTTTCAAAATTTTAAATCTCTATTTTCCCAATGTCTCCTTTCTGCCTAATATTTCTATCTTTTCTATTCTACCTCATCACAGGCACAGGCTGATTTGCTTGGATTGGTTGTTTAATACAAAGAATAGATCACTTTCCACTGGTGTCAAAATATGAACAGGCCCCTAGTTATTGCAAATGGTGGGAAGAGATAAGATCTAGTTTTCTTAGATTGACACGATATTTAAATCTAATTTTCCCCTTTGTGTGTTCACCGCTTCCACATTTGGAAGAAGAAAAATGTATGCTTTCTGCATGACCACAAGACCAACCATAGTGCTGCTGGACAGAAAAGGGGTGACATCAAGGTGCAGCCATCTGCTCGCCTCTGGCTCCCGGTGAGGCAGGAAGCTAATTAGCACTGTGTCCACCCCACCCCAACCTTCTGATCAGGGCCTCCACCTTCTGGCTGGCCTCCCTTTCCGGCCCAGACTGGCTTCTTCCTGTATTCTCTGGCTGGAAGAGGCTGGCTGGAGGCTTTTGCCTTTGGAGAAAGAGACAAGAACTGGATTAAGCAGCACACTGAGCTTTGCATTTCTAAAATTTGAAAGAAAATTACCCAGATTCCCTCCTCCCCCAACCATGTTCTCTCTCTCTGTCTCTGTCTCTCTCTGTCTCTGTCTCTCTGTCTCTCTGTCTCTGTCTCTCTGTCTCTCTCTCCTTTCTCCTCTTTCTCTCCTCTCTCTCTCCTCTCTCTCTCTCTCCTCTCTCTCTCTCTCTCTCTGTCTCTCTCTGTCTCAGTCTCTCTCTGTCTCTCTCTCTCCTCTCTCTCTGTCTGTCTCTGTCTCTCTCTGTCTCTCTCTCTCTCCTCTCTCTCTCTGTCTCTGTCTCTCTCTCTCTCTCCTCTCTCTTCTCTCTCTCTCTCCTCTCTCTTTTTCATCGCTGTTATCTTACCTAAAACATCTTCTCTTCTCTATCCAGGGAAATTGGTACGTCTGGAGCCCAGTGTGTTTTGTAATTGATGGTTGTCTAACGATAGCAACATACCTAATTCCATCAGTGAGTCTTTCTCAACAGTTTCATTTAGAGTGTTAGGGGCAGAAACGAGATGCAAAATCATTCCGTTAATATAGTGTATTTCACCAGGAAGCCACAGGAAATGGTAAGAGGGTACACTTAACCTGAAGCAGCAGCAACTGCTCAAACTCCATGACTCATGAAAAAGATTCAAGATAAATAGGACATTGGCAAAGCAGACTAGAGAATTGAGATTTCACAGAATAAGCAGAGTGACTGTTCTAACAAGTAAATGAACACAGGCTAGCTAATAACAGACAAGAAATGTGATTCCCCCATTTACCTGAGAAATAATGTGATCTGGATAAACTGTTTTACCAACAAAAATCCTGTTAATCTAAGGATTTGGTTAAAACTGTAACAGCATTTCCCCCATATTTCTTTCTTATTCTGACTTCTCTTTTTGCTTTTTATGCCTTATAGTAATACTAGATTTATACTTTTTTTTAGAAAAAATTAACAGTACCAGTTTAAAAGATAAAAGGCAATAGAACCCAACCTTTGAAAATTACAAAACTGTAAATATTGACTCAGAATGGGAATCCGATTAGAATCTAGAAGATAAGCTGTAGTTAATCTTACTATGAAAAGACTTGCTTCGTCATCCTATTTCTAACACAACAATGTAAACTAAGAAAAGAATATAACTATGGGGCTTTTGAGGTCAGAATTTTTACTTTACTACAAGAACTTGCTAAAAGAAATTGCCCAAGTGTACCTTTTTATTTTAATAACAGAAAGAAAGGGAGCCCAACAAACTTTAGCTCTCAGTTTCTTTTCTAAATTGGATGAAATTAAGCTGTGACCCAGATCTGTACTGAACACCAGATGCTTCCTACCTGCAGGGGATATTTGTATCTTTTTGGGCTGCTCATTCTTGGAACTGTCTCCCGGTGTTTGGGGAATTCTTCACCATCTATCTGAGTCTTAGCATGCAACAGGGTCCTCCTCCTCTCCCGATGCTAAAAAAGCCAGCCGTCCATTTCTTTGGCAGGCCTCCTTTGGGCCAATCAAATGCACCAGCTGCAGGTTCTGACCCAGAAGCCAGAGACCCAAAGCAATGGAAGAGTGGTGAGTCCGTTCTGGTAGCAAGGCCCAGTTTTAAAAGACAGTGGGGAAGCCGGGCATGGTGGCCCACTCCTGTAATCCCAGTATTTGGGAGGCAGAGACAGGAGGATCACCGGTTCAAGGCCAGCCTCAGCAGTTTAGCGAGGCTCTCAGCTATTTAGCAAGACCCTATTTCTAAATAAAAAAGTAAAATAGGGCTGGGGTTGTAGTTTGATCCCCCCCAACACACACACACAGGCAATTGGGGACAGCAGCACATCCCAGGTGCAATGTTGGTTAGAGGCAGTTAGAGTCTACTCTTCCTTGGCACCCAGACAGGTTCTGGAGCCCCAGTATGTAGCTGGTTTGTTGTTGTTTGTTTGTTTGTGGTACTGGGGATTGAACCCAGGAGTGCTCTACCACTGAGCTACATCTTCATACCCCCCCTTTTTTTTGCGGTACCAGGAATTGAATCCAGGGGCATTCTACCTCCGAGCTATACCCCCAGCCCTATTTTTTATTCTTTATTTTGAAACAGGGTCTCACTAAGTTGTAGAGGGCCTCACGAAGTAGCTGAGGCTGGCCGCGAACCCGGATCCTCCTGTCTCAGCCTCCCAAGTACTGGGATTACAAGCGTTCGCCACCACGCCTGGCTCTTCATTTTGAAACAGGGTCTCACTAAGTTGCAGAGGGCCTCACTAAGTAGCTGAGGCTGGCTGCGAACCTGGAATCCTCCAGTCTCAGCCTCCCAAATCCTGGGATTACAAGCATGCACCACCACACCCGGCTTCCTTTTCTTTTCTTTTTTATTTGGAAACAGGGTCTCGCTAAATTGTTGAGGCTGGCCTCGAACCTGCGATCCTCCCGTTTTAGCCTCCCAAGTACTGGGATTCCAGGCATGTGCCACCACGCCCGGCTGCGTTCCTTTTCTGCTGCAGCCAGAGTCTCCTTCTGTTGTCTGGAACAAAGAACCCCAAGGAACACAGAGCCTCTGAAAGAGTGACTTAGAATTAAAAAGAGAGGAACCAGAGAATGAAGTATGGTGTCTTTTATAAGTTACATACTGCTCACAAAAGACATCTAGTTGAAGATAATTAATGAAGAGAGAGATGTGCGTTTTCCCTTTGTATGGAGAGAAGGGCAGCTTTCACTGATACTTGGGAAAGAGTGAGGAGACACCTACCCTTTATCTAGGTCCAAGTCCCAAAAGTCTGGTGCAAAATGCAGGCCTTGTATCTGATGTGCCTGGTGCCATCTCCTCTGCCCCTGAGGCTACAGAAGAGAAAGAAACGCCGGCTGCCCGTCCTTCAGGCTGGACGGGAGTGGAGCAGAACGGAGGCTGTGGGCGATGCCAGCTTCATCGGAAGGCTGTGTGTGGCTCCCAGCTCAGGTCTGGACAGGCAGCGGGGGACGGAAGCACACCGGGTGCGAGCCAGGGGCGGAGGATGGTAATGTTAAACACCGTCTTTTACAAACAAAACTTTTTTAGTCTAAGCCCAATTATATAACGTAGCAATATTCTAAACTTTCCTTTGGGGTGATGAAAAGGTTTGGAAATAGACAATGGTGAGGTTGTATAACCCCATGAATGTAATTAATGCCGATGAATTGTACACTTAAAAATGACGAAGATGCCAGGCGTGGTGGCGCACGCTTGTAAGCCCAGTACTTGGGAGGCTGAGACAGGAGGATCGCAGGTTCGAGGACAGCCTCAGTAACTTAGTCAAGCTCTCAGCAACTTAGCAAGACCCTGTTTCCAAATAAAAATTTAAAATAAAATAGGGCTGGGGGTGTAGTTCAGAGGTAGAAGGCCCCTAGTACCAAAAAAAAAAAATGATGAAGATGAAACTGGGCATGGTGGCACATGCCTGTAATACCAGTACTTGGGAGGCTGAGGCAGGAGGATTACAGGTTTGAGGCCAGCTTGGTACCATCAAAAAAAAAAAAAAAATAGGGCTGGGGGTATAGCTTAGTGGTAGAATGCTCCGGGGTTCAATCCCTAGTGCCAGAAAAAGAAAAAAGAAAGAAGCATACAACAAGAATGTAGGGGATGGATGCCCTTCCCTGGAACTTGGCAGCACTGCCAGAGGAAGGTAAGAATCATCAACTGAAAATGGGAAACTCGCTTGGCTAGAGTTGCCTTTTTTTTTATTTTATTTTTTGTAATCTGTGAAGTTCAAATGGGAAGCTGCTGGCTCCAGTCCCACTCCTAAAAGAGCATGCTGGAAAGCTCCCACCGCTGACTCGGAGCTACACCCCCAGTCCTATTTTAGTTTTTTTTTTTTTTTTTTTGAAACAGGGCCTCACTAAATTGCTGAGGCTGGCTTTGCACCCGCGATCCTCCTGTCTCAGCCTCCCAAGTACTGGCTAACAGGCTGCACCACGAGGCCCGGCTGTGTTATAGATCTTATTTTGCTTCTTCCTTTTCTCCCTCAGCGTGGTTTTGGGATCCACCATATTGCTGCTTGTATATCTAGTCTGGTCGATAGGACTTCACGGTGCGCATCTCCCATGTCTGTTAACCATCCCCAGTGCCAGGCGCCTGGATCGCACCCTCCCGTGGAGAGCACACTTAGACGTGTTCCCTATGAATGTGGGGGAGCTGTTGGGTCACAGGGTGTTGTACACATTCATGGTGACTGAGTGCTATCTGCTACCTAGACTGCCCACACCAGTCCATAAAGCTGTGCATAAGGTTCCCTAAAGGCGCACGCTTGTAATCCCAGTACTTGGGAGACTGAGACCGGAGGATCTGGGTTCACGGCCAGCCTCAGCTACTTAGTGAGGCCCTCTGCAACTTGTGAGACCCTGTTTCTTTTTTTTTTTTGCGGTACCGGGGATTGAACCCAGGGGCATTCTACCTCCAAGCTACACCCCCGGCCCTATTTTTTATCCTTTATTTTGAAACCGGGTCTCACGAAGTTGCGGAGGGCCTCACTAAGCAGCTGAGGCTAGCCGCGAACCCAGATCCTCCGGTCTCAGCCTCCCAAGTACTGGGATTACAAGCGTGCGCCACCATGCCCGGCTTGTGAGACCCTGTTTCAAAATAAAGAATAAAAAAATAGGGGCCGGGGGTGTAGCTTGGAGGTAGAATGCCCCTGGGTTCAATCCCCAGTACCGCAAAAAAAAGAAAGAAAGAAAGAAAGGCCTGTAATCCCACCAACAATTGGCATGAAAATGAGGGTATTTGTATAGCAAACAGGTGAAAAGATGAGGCTACCCCTTGGAAGAAAGCAGGTGGCTGGACCTCTGCAGCCTCAGGCCCTTCCCGAGCATCTCTGATTGCGAAAGTTTCAATACCGCTGGGCTGGAAGCCATTCCACAGCATTTCTCTCTACCACAACACAGATAGGAAGTGCCAGAGTAGGAAGCCCTGCCCTCCTCCACTATCTTCTTCTTCAAAAAAAAAAAGTCAGCCGGGCGTGGTGGTGCACGCTTGTAATCCCAGTACTTTGGGAGGCGGAGACCGGAGGATCCGGGTTC
>PVJS01051967.1:0-13784 GCA_004027185.1 Glis glis
CTGAGGCTGGCCGCGAACCCGGATCCTCCGGTCTCCGCCTCCCAAAGTACTAGGATTACAAGCGTGCGCCACCACGCCCGGCCGTAGAAAGGATTCTTTTTGTATTTGTGGGAAAGACTGGATGGATGATTTCTGAAGTCCTTAACAGCTGTCACAGCATTTTCTAGAACAGTCCATTATCAACTGCAACCCTTTTTCTCAAAGGACAAGTGCACCATGGAGCTCTCCAGGGTCCTGGTACCGATTTAGGCTGAACTTTCTGTGCTATCTGGAGCCCTGGAAGACGCTATCCTTAACTAAACACCTACTGGGTGCCAGAGATGTTTCATACAGTGCCTCTAGCTGATCTTCATACCATTTCAATGGGTTCTGTCTCCATTTTACAGGGAAAAAAACACCAAAGACCAGAGAGGTGGCTTGTCCTAGCTCACAGAGCTGTAGGAGCTCAGAAGTCCACTCTACCACACCTGCTCTCCTCTCTAGCTGCTTTCAACTCCTGTCTTCTCTTCTGGCTGTCCTTAACCTCAAGCATCCACCTTGCCTATTTATTTATTTACTTACTTACTTACTTATTGTGTGTGTATGTGTGTGTGTGTGTGTGTGTGTGTGTGTGTGTGTGTGTGAAAGAGAGAGACACTGGGGATTGAACCCAGGGGCCTTCTACCTCTGAGCTACATCACCAGCCCTGGTTTTTTTTTTTATTTTGAAACAGAGTCTCACTAAGTTGCAGAGGCTGGCCTCAAACCTGCGATCCTCCTGTCTCAGCCTCCCAGGTACTGAGGTTACAGGCGCGCACCACTGTGCCCTACTAATATAAACTATTATCATGCACAATTTGCAGAGGTGGAAACTGAGGCACCAGAAGATAAGAATTGGCCCATGATTGCATAGTCACAAAAAGGCAGGATTCAAACTCAGATCCATCTCACCACTAAGCCCGTACTCAACCACTGTAGGGACCCCCCGGGAGCTCAAGGCCCCCTGTGATTCAACCAGGATCACCTCTCACCAGGTCTTCCAGTGTCTCCTGAGCAAACCCTGCCTGCAGACCTTTGTTTCTGCCTTCCCTTGACCCGGAAGATCCTTCCCTCCTTCCCTGTCTCCCCAAATCATTCTGACCTTCAAGATCGCTTCAATCACCGCGTCTCCAGGACTTAGCCTGAGCCATCCATGCAGAACAAAACGCTCGGCGTGTAGCCTGCAGCACAGTGAGCAGTCGCGGCACACAGACACAGGGACTGGTCGCGACCTAAGGAAATGGAAGCTCGAATCCAGCCCCTGGTGCTCCCTATGTATGCAACTGACTTTCAGTCGATTCTTTTCTTGCAGATCCATCTGCTAAAGTTTCCATCACGTCCCATTAATGCCACAGGTTGGTGACCAAGGGACGTTCAAGAAAGCTGCTTGCTCTTGGAGCTGCACTATCAGGGGGAAATAGTATGTCCCTGTTACTCCAGAATCCTGATCTAGAACATACTGTGTAAGCAAATTCCTTAAAACATGGAGCAGGCAGCCTGGGAAAAGTCACCTCCAGGGTAGGAAACAAACCCTGTGAGCCAGGGTGACAAGATGCTTAAATAGCAACCACGCTCATTAAGATGGTTGAACCCGATTTAAATCCTTGTCTACAGGCGATCTAGAAGTCACTGGATGGGGGGAGACTCGTGCTTAAGCCTATTTCATGGTGAATTAAGATTAGCTAGGGAGTCCATGTTATTGATTTTTACAGAGCTTCACCAGAAAGACAAAAAAAAATAAAAACCAATCCCAAAACAAGCCTAAGCGACATAAATATCCCATGCTGTGCCCAGCCAGGCTTATACTGATACTAGGAGCTATTATTTACCACCTGGAAAACACATTCAGTACCTTGGCTGATAATGATTTAAACCCCATCCATCTTCTTGGACTAGAAGGCTGGTGTCACCATGGCAACCGAGGGAACCATTAAAGCACACGTTCCTTGGGGTAGATTCCCCAGCTGGGGCGGGGGGGGGTGCTGGAGGAGAATATCACGCCAGGTCTCCTTACTCTATTAAGCACCTTTCTGGTGCTGAAGATGTGGAGAGAGGTAATATTCAAGGACCACATCTGCAGCCAGAAAGAGCAAGGCACTGCCTGGTTCCTGCAAGCATCCCCTCCGAGCAACACAAATCCTTTGCGGGCTGCCTACACCCGTTGCAACATACTCCTTCCAAAGAGACTGCTTTGTTTCTTGGAAGAACCTATGCTCCGCTCCTATTCTTGCCTCAGTTGATGGCAATTTGTCCTCTTCTCCCACCTCTCTGCTTAGCTGCCAACGCAGAGGACACCAGGGGCCCCTTTACAGTCCATCCTGATAGCTTCTTAGTGCTTGCCCTTATTCTATCTTGGCAGCTTCAAAGCTTTGCTCCATTAGACTTTACTGTCTGCTTCCTTTCGCCATTTTTAAAGTCTCTTACAGATCTGTTTGTTCATGCATCCTTTTAATTAATCAATCAACCAATCCATCAACCAACTTTGATTAATATCCACTAAGCACCAGATAGTGTGTTGGGCACAAGAGCAAGCCCTGCTCTCAACCTCTTATAAGGGCAGCTTGCTGTCTGCAGATTTGGAAGCTGTTTCCTACAAGCCCAGCTTCACCCCTGCTTTGGTTGCAATGTGTCTCCCAAAAGTGAATGTGTTGTAAACTTAATCCCCAAAGTCAGATGTTAATGGTAATTGGAGTTTGGGCCCTTGGAAGTAATTAGGATTAGATGAAGTCATGAGGGTGGGGCCCCCAAGATGGCATTAGTAGCTTTTATTTTTTTGTACTGGGGATTGAACCCAGGAACTTCTACCTCCAAGCTACAACCCCCCAGTCCTTTTTCATTTTCTATTTTGAAACAGGGTCTCACTAAGTTGCTGAGGGTTTTGCTAAGATGCAAGTGTGTGTAGGAGCATGAGTGAGAGGTGGCATTGCAAAACAGGAAGCCAGAGAGTGATTCAGAGGCTGGGCTGGCTCTTGCAAGAGCTCAGGGATCCCATGGGAGTGACCAAGGGCCACTCCCCCACTGACTAAACACCTCCCGACAGGCTCCGCCTCTTAAAGGTTCCGCATCATCTCCCAACACCACCACTCTGGGGACCCAGCTTCCAATACAGAACCCCTTGGAGGATAAAGCACATCCACACCATAGCAATTATTTATCTTATTATCTCTGAAATTAGAAAATTGGCCAGGTGGCAGCTATGATGCAGTTTCTGCTGCCAGAGAGCAACGCTCCAAGGTCATAGCTGTTCCTATTATCATCACTACAGTTCTGTTATGGGCTCTTTGGGCTAAAACACTTTAAATTAATTTAAATCAATTGCTGTTCAATATTTATAAAGTCTTAAAATGATTCTACCATGCCTCTGGAGGAAGGCACAGACCTAGGTGAATGAAATTTGAGACTGTAAAGCAAATTTAACTCATTAGAGGGATAGGATCACGACTCCCTATGTTCTTGAAAAGAAGCGACCATGTACTCAATGGGTCTAAGAAGATAACCACAAGCAGATGAAGCAATGTTGTGTTCTGTTACTGCACTACATGCAAACTGATTGCCAAGTAACACCCACGCCACACAGCTGCGGACAGGAGAACCCGTCCATTCCTTTGGCGGAGGTGAAAACACACCTTCAAAGCAGTAAGAGTCTGGCGTGACTACTTCATGTGTCACACAGGAATAATGCCAAGGCAGCGTGCAGCAGGTCAACTGGAGATGTTTTTATTTCTGGCAAATGTCCTTCCTAATTGGAAGCATTATGTAACTTTTGCTACATAAAATAATAATGTAACTTAGATCAGATGAAACATTTTATATGAGAAGTTTCTCATTTTGGGGAGACACAGGTTCTTATCAAAATCAGATGATATCTATGGGCCCTTACCCTAGAAAAATGTACATATTCATATGATCCCAGAGCTTTTATACAATTCCAAGGTATTCATGGGATCCTTGAAGCATCCATGGGCCCCAGGTAAAGAAATCCTAAAATAGGTAGAGGCATCTATACTCCATGAGCCAGTCTTCTGGGCTCAGACATCCTGTCTGCAGCCCCGACATCTCCACTGGGGGTCTCACAGGCATCCCAAACTTGAGGCATCCCCAAGGAGATGAATCCTTCAACTGCAGCCACACCTCTCTCCTACCATGTTTCTCCATTGCACCCAACAGCACCACTGAGCACTGATTTTTTTTTTTTTGAGGTACCGGGGATTGAACTCAGTGGCGTTCTACCTCCGAGCTACACCCCCGGCCCTATTTTTTATCCTTTATTTTGAAACCGGGTCTCATGAAGTTGTGGAGGGCCTCACTAAGTAGCTGAGGCTGGCCGCGAACCCGGATCCTCCGGTCTCCGCCTCCCAAGTACTGGGATTACAAGTGTGCACCATCACACCCAGCTCAAGCACTGATTTCTCTGCCTTCTTCACCTCTATGTTCAGACCTGGGGAGGGTTGACTCACAGGCTACACCTCAGGGGTAGATGAACAGCCGTGTTGGAGGCGGGACTTGGCTTCTGGGGCATGGCCTGGGGGCGTAGCCCGGGACAGTGTTTCTGGGGCAGCCTGCTGCAGCTTCTGGTCCCTCTCCCTGCTTCCGGGGCCATGGCCTGAGCTCCGCAGACCTGTGACGGGCTAACGTGGATCGAGACCTCCAGAAATGTGAGCAGATGAGTCTTCCTTCCTCTGTGCTGTGGTCATTTGGGGTTGCAGCAATGAGAGCATTGACTGAAACAGTGACTCCATTGCTCTCGACTTCTTACTAGGCTCTCCTAGCCCCCTCCCTCCGCTAGCCAGTCCAGTCTCTGCTCTCCTTTGAGGAGTGCACGCGCCTCTTCTGTTCTGTTCCTCTGCCCTGTTTTCTCCCTCTCTCCCCCTTCCTCCCTCTCTCTGGACCATCCCACATGCTGCACAGGCACCAAGTCTTATTTACTTCTGTGTCTTTGGGACTTACCAGGGTGCCTGGAACCCAGAAAGTGCTTAATAAATACAGGTTGAATTCATTTGAAGGCATGTGGCTCCTTAAACAATAAAGCTATGGTGAGGAAGAAAAATAGCCTGGTTCCCAGTTACAGCTCTGTGACCTTGAGCAGCTTCCCGCCCCTCTCTAAGCCCCAGTGAGCTTAGAGAACGAACATACTGACTTCAAAGGGTTGTTGTGAAGATTAAGTGACAGGATGCAAGTCAGTGGTTGTAAGACAAGCAGAACTGTCCTCTAAGGGGCAACCCAGAGACAGTGGGGGCATTGCAGGCCATCACAAAGACAGATACTATATTAACGACCAAGGACTAGAAATGCCAGGATTTCTAATTTCCTATGTGTGTGTATAAAGTAATTTCATCATCATCATCATCATAATAATAATTGTAATAATAACTATTTTTTGGTACTAGGGATTGAACCCAGGGGCATTCTACCTCTGAGCTACACCTCCAGCCCTATTTTATTTTTTGTTTGGAAACAGGGTCTCACTAAGTTGCTGAGGCTGACTTCGAACCTGCAATCCTGTCTCAGTCTCCCAAGTACTGGGATTACAGGCATGCGCCACTGTGCCTGGCTTATTTTAATTTTTATTTTGTATGTGTGGTACTGGGGATTAAACGCAGGGGCATTCTAACTCCGAGCTACATCCCCAGCTCTATTTTGTATTCTTTATTTTGAAACAGGGTCTCACTAAGTTGTGGAGAGCCTCATGAAGTAGCTGAGGCTTACCACAAACCTGCGATCCTCCTATCTCAGCCTCCCAAGTACTGGAATTATAAGTGTGTCTGAAACAGGGTCTTGCTAGATCGTTGAGTGCCTCACTAAGTTGCTGAGGCTGGTCTGGAACCTGCGATCCTCCTGTCTCAGCCTCCCAAGTAGTGGGATTACAGGCCTGCACCACCATGCCCTGCTTGTTTATAATTATTAAACCTATAATCAGACTCTGTTTTACATGTAACCTCAGAATTTTGTGTTTTTGTTTTTTATTTGATTTTATTTTTTGTGGGTTTAAAAACATTTTTTTTTATGGTGCCAGGGATTGAACCCAGGGCCTTGCATGTCAGAGTATGTTTTTTTTTAACCTCATTTTAATTTACACTGAATTTTCCAGAAATGGAATTACCATGTAAATCACGGTGAGGCTGAGCCCTCTTTTATCCAGTACGTTACTAAGCATCATTCGTCACTTTAGAAAATCACATCACCAATATCAATAGCACAGGTGGAATTTGAACGACCACTGCAATTGTCTTAGTCTGCGTTTGTAGCTGTTGCAGTCTGAGGAACAGTGCTGACAGTATCCCATGGAGCATCATCGCCTCTCCCAACACAGCCACATGCATACCTTCCAAGTTGGTGCCAGCGCTTGTCTAGTTCATTACATTTTCTCCTGTGCCTGAGCATTTAAATATTGAATAGCATGCTGTTTTATTTAGAAGTTGCTGTCTTTGGGCTTTTCCTATAATGCAGCTAGGGCGTTATGTCGCTTTTCTTGAACTGCTCTGTGCAGGCAAATGGTTTGTGAATTGCATTTCAGGGTGGTCAAGGTGTATTATGAAACTCTTATAAACAAAGAGTGTTGTGTCTGTGAGTAGCTTAAGAAGCACTAAATGTTTGGGAAGTCTCCAGGACCAGGCCTGGCATCGACTCAGCACTTTTGTCCTGGGTGTTGCTAGTATTATTATCAATATACTGGGCCAGTCATAATTGCAGCACAACATAATTATGATTCAGGATAAAGATCGTGTCTGGCTTCTGCAGAGTGCATTATCACGGGCTCCAATGTTCTCACTAGGGGCTCTAGTTTGTTACACACTGGGGGTTGTCAAAAAGGAAAGAAGACAGCTGTTGTCACAGCATATAGCTTGGTGTGAGGCTGGTTGGTGCCACCTCCACTTTCCCAAAATACATCCCTGCTCAAGAACCTTCAATAGCTCCCCACTGCTCATGGGACCTTAATCTGGCACTTCTGCTCCCCCTCCTCTGAAATCTGGCCCAGCCTATGGCTTCTCAACCTCTAAGGCCACCTAGGGTTTACCTTTTTGATTTTTTCTTTTTTGGTACTGAGGATTGAACCCAGGGGCATTCTACCTCCAAGCTACACCCCAGCCCTATTTTTTTATTCTTTATTTTGAAACAGGGTCTCACTAAGTTGCGGAGGGCCTCACTAAGTAGCTGAGGCTGGCCGCGAACCTGGATCTTCCTGTCTCCGCCTCCCAAGTACTGGGATTACAAGCGTGCGCCACCACACCCGGCTTCCCACTGTATCTTTGACAGTGAAGATTTACTACAGGCTCATGGGAGTTATTTTCAAGCCGAATGAATCCAATCTTACCTGCCCACTCAGTGGAGAACACTTTGAAATTAGGGAATGAGTTTATAAAAATTAGGAGCTGCAAAATAAAAAAAAAAGGCGATACTAACACCCTACATTGCAACACAGTGTGAGTATTTACACCCCATCACTTCATCTTAGCCTTACAATGAGGCAGGTGCTCTTTTTTTTTTTTTTTGCAGTACTGAGGATTGAACCCAGGGGCATTCTACCTCCAAGCTACACCCCCAGCCCTATTTTTTGTTCTTTATTTTGAAACAGGGTGTCACTAAATTGCGGAGGACCTCACTAAGTAGCTGAGGCTGGCCGCGAACCCGGATCCTCCTAGCTCGGCCCCCCAGTACTGGGATTACAAGCGTGCGCCACCACGCCCGGCATGGCAGGTGCTCTTATGTGAACAGACAAAGTAGAGGAAAAAGCTCAGAGGCAGAAAGGGCAGCCTGGAGGCAGCTCTGTGATTCAACTCCACACCTGCCTGGATGCAGAGGCGCAGCCCTCAGCCCCTGCTCTCTTCTGGTGCACGAGTGAATGACAGCCGTGGCGAGGCGAGGAGCCAGTATCTTAGATGTACTGATTTGGGAACCACCTTGGCAGACCCGGGTTCAAGTCCTGCCTCCTTCACTAACTCTGTGACTCTGAGCTGATTACTTACCTCTCTGGGCCTTATTGCCCTCATTTTTTTTATTTTAATTGGTACATTATAATTACACATAATTATTCATAGTGATAATTTCATATAGGCACATAGCGTAATTTGATCTCTTTCCTTCCCTGAACCTCCTTTTTCCCTCCTAGAATTCCCTTCCACTACTCTACTGGTCTCTGTCTTCATTTTCTTTTCTTTTTTTTTTGGTGGTACTGGGGATTGAGCCCAGGTGCATTCTACCTCTGGGCTACACCCCCAGCCCTATATTTTTTTATTCTTTATTTTGAAACCGGGTCTCACAAAGTTGCAGAGGCCTCACTAAGTAGCTGAGGCTGGCCGCGAACCCGGATCCTCCTGTCTCAGCCTCTCAAGTGCTGGGATTACAAGCGTGCGCCACCACGCCCGGCTCTCTCTTCATTTTCATGAGGTCACTTTTGTTTCCAATTTTCTCTGTAGCTTCTACATATGAGAGAAAACACATGATCTGTGATTTTCTGAGTCTGGCTGGTCTCACTTAGTATGATATTCTCCGGTTATGTCCATTTTCTTACAAATGACATAATTTTGTTCTTTTTTTTTGCGGTACCAGGGATTGAACGCAGGGGCGTTCTACCTCCGCACTATACCCCCGGCCCTATTTTTTATACTTTATTTTGAAACTGGGTCTCACGAAGTTGCGGAGGGCCTCACTAAGTAGAGAGAGAGAGAGAGAGAGAGAGAGAGAAAGAGAGAGAGAGCTGAGGCTGGCCGCGAACCCGGATCCTCCGGTCTCCGCCTCCCAAAGTACTGGGATTACAAGCGTGCGCCACCACGCCCGGCATAATTTTGTTCTTTATGGCTGAATAAAACTCAACTATGAGCCGGGTGTGGTGGCGCATGTTTGTAATCCCAGTACTTGGGAGGCTGAGACCAGAGGATCCGGGTTCACAGCCAGCCTCAGCTACTTAGTGAGGCCTCCACAACTTAGTGAGACCCTGTTTCAAAATAAAGAATAAAAAAATAGGGCTGGGGGTGTGTAGCTCGGAGGCAGAATGCCCCGGGTTCAATCCCAAGTACTGCAAAAAAAAAAAAAAAACTCAACATTTTCTTTATCCATTCATTTGTTGATGGATACCTAAGTTGGTCCCATAACTTGGCTATTGTGAATTGTGCTGCTATAAACATGAATATGCAGGTATTGCTATATATTCTGACTTGAATTATTTTGGAAAGCTCCCGAGGAGTGGTATAGCTGGGTCATATGATGGTTCCATTCCCGTCTTTTGAGGACCCTCCACACTGATCTCTAGAGTGGTTGTACAAATTTACATTCCGAGCAACAGTGTATAAGGGTTCCTATTTCCCCAGATCCTTGCCAGCATTTATTGTTGTTTGTATTCTTGATAAGTGTCATTCTAACTGGAGTGAGATGGAATCTCAGTGTAGTTTTGATTTGTATTTCTCTCATTATTAACGATGTTGAGCATTTATGCATATTTTGTTGGAGTGTCTTTATTTATTTATTTATTTATTTATTTATTTATTGCGGTACCGGGGATTGAACGCAGGGGCGTTCTACCTCCGCGCTACACCCCCGGCCCTATTTTTTATACTTTATTTTGAAACCGGGTCTCACGAAGTTGCAGAGGGCCTCAGTAAGTAGAGAGAGAGAGAGCTGAGGCTGGCCGCGAACCCAGATCCTCCGGTCTCTGCCTCCCAAAGTACTGGGATTACAAGCGTGCACCACCACGCCCAGCTTGAGTGCATTCATTTATAAAGTGTGTTTGACAGCCGGGCTTGGTGGTGCGTGCTTGTAATCCCAGTACTTGGGAGGCTGAGACAAGAGGATGGCAGGTTTGCATCCAGCCTCAGCTACTTAGTAAGGCCCTCTGCAACTTCATGAGACCCTGTTTCAAAATAAAGAATAAAAAATAGGCTGGGGGTGTAGCTTCAAGGTAGAATGCCCCTGGGTTCAATCCCTGGTACCAAAAAAAAAAAAAATATATATATATATATATATATAAAGCATGTTTGTCAACACTCGCCGGGCAGTCTACTATGACAGGTGAATTAAACAATGGAAGCAGAATTCTGAGTCCAGTGTGGGTCACAAATGATGTTCCTCAGCTCAGGAAAGGGGAGGACCTGAGCCTTGAATCTAGATCTTTCTGACTCCATCTCCTCACTTCCCTCGGCCTGTGATCGCCCTCCATTTGCTCCTAGTTCTCTGACCAGGGTCTCGTACCTGAAGCTGCACACCCGGAATCACACACAGCTCTGAGCACCTGCCTTCATCTCCGCTCCTCTCCCCCTAGACAGGTTTTTCCTACACTGTCCCCTTAGACACTGTGGGGAGAGATGAGTGATGTGTGACTGCCCGGGAAACGCTGTGGAATTGTCACCGCCATCGGTCAAATGTGTCCTAGCACATGACAGGCAACCCATACTGGGGTTATAGGTGGGTGCTATCATTCCCAGCCCCATGATCATTATTCTGTCACTAGAAATTGACCTTGGCCTGTGACTCAAGCCTTTACAGCCTCAGTCTTCTGTGTCTGCAAGATGTGGGTGGTCAGTACTACTTCATAGTGTACTCCTGAGTGTCCAGGGGAGATCATTTATGTCGCTCGTTTCAGCCACGTGTCCTCAAGCACACCACAACCTCATTGGAAAAGCAAGAGGATTGAATGTGTTGTTTAGTTATCTGCATACCTGTCATCCCAGTACTTGGGAGGCTGAGACAGGAGGATTGCAGGTTCAAAACCAGCCTCAGCAACTTGGCAAGAGCCTCAGTAACTTAGCAAGACTCTGTTTCAAAATAAAAAGGGCTGGTGGTGTAGCTTGGAGGTAGAATGCCCCTGGGTTCGACCCCCAGTACCAAAAATTAAATACAAATAAACAAAAAACCATGATAGCTACAACATCACTAGGCCATAAGTTTTCAGCCTCATTGTTAATCTTATAGGATCACCTTCGTATATGTGACCCTCCATTGACTAAAATATCACGATGTGGCGCATGACTGTCCCCTGCCGGTTCTGTGCTCTGCTTGGACACTGTGATCCAGGTGGTTTCAGGGAGGAGGCGGCGGGGCGGGGTGCGGGGGAGGAACCTGGCAGGTGCTCTGGAGAAAGATATCAGCTCCGGTCGATGTCACTTGCACCGGCAGGAGCTGGCCAAATGTCTGTTGGTGACAGCAAGTGCACCTTAGCTATCCAGTCCACTATCTGCCCAGGCTCACATCAGCGCTCTCTGCCACCTTAAATGCCTCTGGGGGCCTTTGCTGATCACTGCTCCTGCCAAATCTGTCACCCCTGCCCAGAGCCTCCTAGACACGCTGACCCACAGTGCCCTCCAGCCCCGCAGCGTGCTCTGCAGTGCGCCTGACTCTACCCTCCCTGACCTCGACTCATTCTGTCACTAGGGCATCACCCTGCCTGTCAAGGCCCTTGTCACGCTAACCTTTACAGAAAGGGAAACAGGCCCAGAGAGGCGAAGCAACATGAACAATAGCATCCAGCAAAGCACAAGGGTTGGCAAGAGATTGGGCAGGACCCAGGACCCCCATCGCCTGCCTGTCCCATGCCCTTTACTGCCACCTGTGTCTTCCTGGTGCTTGCACGGCGCTTGTCTTCAGTAGGCGCAAAATAGATTCCTTACTTGTTTCGGGCATTGTTTTTCCAACAGCACCGTGCTCCGTCTCGCACTGAGAGCGAAGCCTCGGATTATTCTGTGCCTGTCACGTGGGAGGGTGGCTTCCCACATCCCAGGGAGACCCATGCACACAGGACCGGTCTCCGCACAGTGACAGGTGCCCCAGAGGTGCTCAGGAAGGGTTAACAGCGCCCACCTTCTGGCAGGCCCTACCAGGGCCCCTGCGGGCTTTCTCCAGCGCTGGCCAGCCCTGCAGAACAGCCCCCCCCCAGCAATCGCTCGGACTTTGGGGGGCCTTTGTGCTTTAATAAAGACGGTATTACTGAGTCGCAAAGCCTTCCTCCTTTCCAAGTTTCCTTGCTGCCAGGGTTCCTGCTAAAGGTGAAACCCCGTCATTCAAGGCCAGAGAAAGGGTTGAATCAAGATGCTGAACTCTTTTGACTTAACGTCACAATCTACCACTCTCTGGGAGCACCGTTGTGTGAGAAGCACTCCCAACCCTTCACAAAGGCCCCCTCGGCGGCGGTGGCTTCGGGTGTCCTCAGGCTCGGGGGGCCCCAGGGCTGGGATCTCCCCAAGCCGGCTGCCTGAGTGTTCTGCATGCATCTCATGAACGCTCTAGTTTCCTCTCTGAATGCAGACATCGGCCTGGCCGCTGGGAGAGCCCCGCCACCGAGGCCGCTCTCCGGCTCGCTTCAGGCACCAACAAAGGCCACTTGAGGGCCGAGGCACAGCGCTGCCCAGTTCCTTTCCCGGGCCTGTTCTCTGCTCTTTCACACATCTCTTCCTTTTATTCCCCCTGCCCCCTTTACTCTTGCTTTATGCCTCATTGAACCCATTAGATACTTTATAGGGTGCTCCTGAAGAATAAATTGTCTGTGTGGGGCTCCTGATGGCCTGCCCTGCTGGCGTTGGGGACAGGAGCCTCCTGCAGCCCCTCCAGGCTGGGTCTCTACCTGCAGAACTCCTCCAACACCTACAGCTGGGAGCCAGGGCCCCCTGCTCCTCCCAGACCCCGACGGACTCTGCCAACATCCCCCACGGCCTTTAGGTTTATGCTCCATGAGTCTTTGTCTGCTCATCTGTGAAATGGGGATGATCACGTGTCTACCTCTTAGGTTGTTGTGAGGGCTGAACTGGTTAAGGTCTTAGAATAGGGCCTGGGTGGAAGAAGGCGCCGCTCAGGCATTTGCTTTACTATTCATTTGTTTGGTTGTACTGGAGGCTGAACGTAGGGGCATTCTACCTCTGAGCTATACCCCCAGACCTATTTTAGTTTTTATTTTGAAACAGGATCTTGCTAAGTTGCTGAGGCTGGCCTCGAACCTGCGATCCTCCTGTCTCAGCCTCCCCAGTACTGGAATTACAGGCATTTGCGTTACTCTTCCCACCCTCCAGACGACATGGTCTGTTTCGGAGTCCTTGTGTCACCTCCAATCCCTCTACTTATTGGTGAATGAGAGAAGGCAATGAGAAAAGAAATCAATTGCAGGCTGTTTGCAGCTGTTTCTGGGTGAGTGTGTCTGTCTGTGTGTGGGTTTTCTCCCCCCGCCTTGGTGTCCTGGAGCTTTGAAAAGAATTAAAAACAGAGCCCTAAGGCCGTGAAAAGGCATGATTCTTCTTAAAATCCCAGCTAATCCTGCAGCTTCCTTTAAAGGGGCAATAGGAGGAGGCAGGGAAGGGACCAGAATTGTTTTTGCAGTGCCCTCCCCTCCCAACCACTGCTCCTGGAGACCAGGAAACGAGAGGGAAAAATCCATAAATCATCTACCAAGAGCAAGACGGAGGAGGAACCAGGCAGGAGGGTGAGCAGAGACCAGCGCCAGCGGGGGAGCTGTGGGTGGGGCGGCCCAAGGGGACACTCTGACTATCTGGTGGGCAGGGGTGGCTGGCTGTAGCGGGCAGAATGTTCAGGGCAGAGACTGGGCTAGCCACCCCATTCAAAAGGTGAAAGACAGCAAGGTCTCAAAATCCTATGCTGCAGCTGGGCATGGTGGAGCGGGCCTGTAATCCCAATACTCGGGAGGCTGAGACAAGAGGATCACAGGTTCCAGGCCAGCCTCAGCAACCTCGTGAGACCCTGTTTCAAAAAAGGTGGGTATAAGTCAGAGGTAGAATGGCCTGGGTTCAATCTCCAGTACCAAAAAAAAAAAAAAAAAAAAAAAATTCCAGCCAG
>PVJS01051968.1:0-13773 GCA_004027185.1 Glis glis
AAGAGTCCTATGATGTACTAAGTAAAAAATATTTTTCATGATGTACTAAGCAGAACATTGTTAGTGTTAAGACTTCCTGATGTAAAAAAGGTATAAAAATAAAGTCTGATGCTCGCTGGGCAGAGACAGTGCCTGCAGCTTCACTGAACTGCTGAGCCTCCTGTCTCTCATTCCCTCGCCGACCCTACACCTCCTTCAGCGATTCCCTTGGACCGGTCGAGGCTGGACCCCGGCACCCTAACCCCTCATGGCACCTCAGCTCTCTGGGGGAACTGGGAGCACAGGTGGCCAGCAGTAAAGTAGCTGGAGCATTTTCCCCTCTGGATGCACAGCTTAGCTAAAACTCAAGAAGGGGATTAAAAAATTCTCTTGAACTACAGAAGTAAAGGACAAATACACTCCAAATCAAATCGGGTTTGAAGGGGCAGCATCTTTATCATCCACCATCCTGAGGATTCATTTCACATTCAAATAGATAGAAAACCACTTGCAAAGGCAAATTAGACCCAGATTTCCCCGCGGGAGGCATTCATGCCATAACTTAATGACACTTCATCTACATCATCTCTTCTGGGCTCACTGATTAGCTCGCGCTATGTGAAAAGTGCTTTACCATAATTTTTCATTAGCTTTACAAGTTATGCGATTTGGAACCATCTAAGGTGGCTAATGTTTTAGTGATTTTTGAAAACACTTCCTAATCAAAAATTCAAGGGCCAAGTGCTGGTGACTCAGAGGCCATTCAAACATCTGAGACGTGATTGTGATTAAAGATAGTTAGTTGTAACAGTCATTTGGATATTATAGCGCCTTCGAAATATAGAAGCACTCACACAAGCTGATTGTGACGAGCGCCAGTGCCGAGGCGTAGCTCTGGCGATGCAGCAGGGTGGCTCTCTAGAAGGGATTACTTTCTGTCAGTCAAGTGGTTTCAGGAGGAAGTGCCGGTCCTGCCACCAGCTCGCCTGACTGCGAGGCAGGTGGTTCTACTTCCCAAGTAGCACTGAAGAGTCAGCCTCACCATGCGCACCAGGAAGAACAACGTCAAATCCACAGCAATCCCAAGCTGGGAGAAGCTGCCAACCGAGAGCTTGGCGTTCGTGGAGAGTCGCCTGGAGGGTTCTCCAGGAGCTGTCATGGTCCTGGATGAGTTGGTTTTGTCCAGTTTTTAAAAATGGAACACAGCCAGGCGTGATGGCACACACCCTAATTCCAGTACTTGGGAGGCAGATACAGGAGTATCACAGGTCAGCACATGGTAACTTAGTGAGATCCTGTTTTAAAATAAAAAGAGCTGGGGGTGTAGCTCATAGGTAGAGCACCCCTGAATGTAATCCCCAGTACCACCAAGAGAAAAAAAAAAAGCAGAATGAAGCAAGAGCATGTTATAAAAAAGAATAAGTGCTATTTGGGAAACTTTTGTTTAAGTTATGTATGTGGGTATTTGTGTATACTGAGACATGTGAAAGGTATTTCAGAAATGTGAATCAAGTCAAAGTCCTTGAAGAATGCTGCTCTAGGAAATGATCACTTACTAAGTACTTGGAAGGTTGAGACAGGAGGATTGCAGGTTCCAAGCCAGCCTCAGCAACTTGATGAGGCTCTCAGCATCTCAACTTAGACCCTCTTTCCAAATTATAAAAATAAAATAGGGCTGGGGGTGTAGCTTGGAGGTAGAATGCCCCTGGGTTCTATCCCTAGCACACGTACACACACACACACACACACCAAAAAAAAAAAAATGAGGAAAGAATGATTATTTAGTAGAGTGTGGTGGTACACACCTATAATCCCAGTACCTGGGAGGCTAAAACAGGAGGATGGCAGGTTTGAGGCCAGCCTCAGTAATTTAGTAAGACCCCTAGCAACTTAGTGAGACCCTGTTTCAAAATAAAAAATAAAAAGGGCTGGATGGGATGTAGCTCAGAGGTAGAATGCCACTGGGTTTAATCCTCAGAACCATACACACACACACACACACACACACACACACACATGATCATTTACCTTGGAATAACCCAGACTTATAAGAGGCTATAACTTAGACACATCACACTGGCTCTTGAATTCATGCTTAAACATTTAAACATTCCAATACTGACAAGTTAAAAGCAAAACAAACCTTCCAGCCTCTGTCTTGCCTCCTTGAGAGTATGGACACAATGAATTCTTCTGCACAGGTGACAGGGTTGAGCACTATGTACATGTTCATTAACTTAGGAAACATTTATTGAAACTTTTGAAGGCACTGGGAATATAATGGCAGAAAAACATAGACAAAACCCATGCCTTAGTAGAAATTTTATTGGGAGTCATGGGGGAAGCACAGACTATAAGCAAGTTAAATGAGTAAAAGAATATGCTAAGTGGTTATGAGCGCTAAGGCAAAACAGAAAGCAATAAGAAAGGGGAACAGGGTAGCCTTTGGGCTTGAGGGTATATTGGTTTCCTAGTTTTCTGCATAACAAATTGCTACACTTAGCGGGTTGAAACAGCACACACGTTTATCATCTCACAGCTCCTGTGGGCCCAGAGGTCTGGACACTGTAGCTGGGCCCTTGGTTCAGGGTCTCAATCGAGCTGTCAGCCAGCTACATTCTCATTTGGAGACTTGACTGGAGAATAATCCTCTTCCCAGCTGGTTCAGTTGTTGGCAGAATTTTTTTCTTGTTGGTCGTGTGACCGAGGGCCCGGGGTTTCTGATGGCTGCGCAGTGGAGGCCGCCTTCCAAGCCCAGAGGCTTTCAGTTCCATCGGCCTTCTCACAACGAGGCAGCTTAGTCCCTCCAGCCAGCAAGGAGAATCTCATGCTCCCATCCGCTAGGATGGAATCTTACATAATGTAAAATAAGCCCATCACCTGGCCTAATCAAGGAAGATCTCCTTATTACCTTTGCTATCCTTCTTTTTTTTTTTGGTATTGGGGGATTAAACACAGGGATGTTCTACCTCTGAGCTAGATCCCTAGCCTTATTTTATTTTTTATTTTTAAACAGGTCTCACTAAGTTGCTGAGGGTCTTGCCAAGTTGCTGAGACTGGCCTCGAACCTGTGATCCTCCTGTCTCAGCCTCCAAGATACTGACATTACAGGCATGCACCACCATGCCCAACTTTGCTATCTTTTATTGGTTAGAAACAAGTGGCAGGAGGCCAGGCGTGGTGGCTCACGCTTATAATCCCAGTACTTGGGAGGCTGAGACAGGAGGATCTGGGTTCGCAGCCAGCCTCAGCTACTTAATGAGGCCTTCGGCAACTTAGTGAGACCCTATTTCAAAATAGAGAATAAAAAATAGGGCTGGGGGTGTATCTCAGAGGTAGAATGCCCCTGGGTTCAATCCCCAGTACCGCAAAAAAAAAAAAAAAAAAAAAAGAAACAAGTGGCAGGATCTGCTCTCACTCAAGGGCAAGGCTCACTGGGGCCCCCTGGAGGTGTGTCAGCCACAGGAGGGTTAACAGTTTCAGACAAGGTGGCCACAGAAGGGATCCCTGGGAGGTATCATTTGGAGAGGACTGGGGAGGACAGAGTCATGTGGCCATCTTGGGGAAGAGCAACTCTTCCATAGAAGAAAGGAAATGCAAAAGCCCCAAGGGATTTTAAAAAAAAGTTTGTGTGCCAATGAGAAAGACTGAAGAGAAGCAAATGGATGGTGTAGGAGAAAGAGGATGGAATTGCTGCAGTGTCGACCCCAAGTAAGCAAGAGTCTAGGCACAAGTGAAGAGGTTGGGATCTGCCAGTAGTATAGACAAGGAATCATGGCAGAAGACCTGGATGTGAGACGGGTGGGATCAGTACACCTGTAATCCCAGTATTTGGGAGGCTGAGACAGGAGGATCACAGGTTCAAGGCCAGCTTCAGCAACTTAGTGAGACCCTCAGCAACTTAGAGAGATCCTGTTTAAAAAAAAAAAAGGGCTGAGGGTGTAGCTCAGAGGTAGGATGTCCCTGGGTTTAATCCCCAGGAACAAAATAAAAATAAAAATAAAAAAGTATAGCTGGGTGTGGTGGTGCACGCTTGTAATCCTAGCACTTGGGAGGCTGATACCAGAGGATCCGGGTTCGCGGCCAGCCTCAGCTACTTAGTGAGGCCCTCCGCAACTTTGTGAGACCTTGTTTCAAATTAAAGAATAAAAAAATATGGCTGGGGGTATAGCTCGGAGGTAGAATGCCCCTGAGTTAAATCCCAAGTACTGCCAAAAAAAAAAAAAAAAAAAAGTATCCCCATGGAACAAGGGAAGTGGAGAGAAATGGCTTCCATTTGAGAGGTGACAGGGGAAGAGGTGGGGTTTTCAAGGAGAAGCCAGGATCCAGTTACAGCACAAAGATGCAGGGAGCTCAGGGAAGGGAGGAAGGCTAGGGGGCTTTGGCTGATGATTTTCAGAGGTCTCAGCAGACGGGTTTCAGGGAAGGGGATTGGCAAAGGGGAAGTCAGAATGGAGCAGAGATAAGCGTTCGGGGGATGAAGGATGCTCACCCAAGCAAGGGCAGAGGCAAGATCAGAGAAGCTGCTCAATTCTGCCAGGAGGGAGGTGCAGGGAGCCTTCTGTGGGGCTCATGATACTTGGGGTGGGCAGTAGGGTGGCTTACTCTGAGTGCTCATCTCTCCTGACTCCCACAGATGGAGACCTGCAGAGGATGCTCTTTTTCTGAGCAGGAAACATATTCAGTGCCTGAGTCCATCTGAAGGAGGGATGTGGGAGGGATATGGATTGAGTGGTGGTTTGGATCTTTCAGGTTGTAAGGAAGAGGGCACACTTGTGAGGTGCCTTAGTGAGAGGAGGAGAATCCTAGGCATAGTCGGGGAGCAAGGAAGACAGCCTGGCCTCAGGGGGAGAGGGATTGCCATTTAAAGACGAAGACCTAGGTGGTGGTGCATGCCTGTAATCCCAGTACTTGGGAGGTTGAGACAGGAGGATCACAGGTTCGAGGCCAGCCTCAGCAATTTAGAGAGATGCTCAGCAACTTAGTGAGACCCTGTTTCAAATAAAAAATATAATAAAAAACAAGAAGGGCCAGGGGTATAGCTCAAAGATAGAATGCCCCTGGATTCGATTCCCAGTGCAAAAAAAAAAAAAAAAGGGAGGACCTATTTGCTCATCTTGTGTATGGTTTTGCAGCTACTCTGGTGACTTGAGAGTTTTAAATATGTAAGGATCGGTGCTTCCTAATCTAGTGTTTCATACTTTTGGTAAATCTGTCTTTAATCTTATAATTGCTCCTCACTCTCACTTCATGTTTTGTGTTCAAATTATTCACATTCTATGAGAGAGAAGATCCGATTCACACTGCCATCCAATCCACTCACCTCTACATCCATTCATCCATTCATCCATTCAATAAGTATTTATGGAGTATGTACTCTGTTCCTGGAACTGTGCTAAGAGGATTAAGGTGGATGAAAACAAATATATAGACACATACCAGTGCATGCAAACAGAAAAGAAACAAAAGCAAATGCATGAGAAGTACGTTTTCTCGTTTTTATGAGGAAAAAGGAAAGGAGAGGGGTTGGGAATATTGAGAGAGAGCGAGAGAGAGCGAGAGAGAGCGAGCGAGAGTGAGCGAGCGAGAGCGAGCGCAGGAAACACTTCTTTATAAAGTAACCTTTGAGTAAAGGCCATGAAGGAAACCAGGGAGGAAGCCCTGCAGCTGTCTAGAGGAAGAGCATTACGAGCAAAGGAAAAGGAAGCGCTTCTGGAAGAGCAATGTAGCTGGAGAGAAGAGAAGGGAGTGGAGGAGCTGAGCTCAGGTGGATGTGTGCGTGGGAGCAAGAGTGAGCGGGGAGACAAGATAGGGCTTGCTTTATTGTATTATAGTCATAGAATTGTATTAAGTCTACGAGTGATCCATTTTCTTTCTAAAAATCTAAACAGAAGTCCTATTCAAGCTGGGGTGATGGCTCTCTCCTGTAATCCCAGTACTTGGGAGGCTGAGACAGGAGGATAAGAGGTTCGAGGCCAGCCTCAGCTACTTAGTGAGGTCCTCCGCAACTTAGTGAGACCCTGTTTCAAAATAAAGAATAAAAAATAGGGCTGGGGGTGTAGCTAAGAGGTAGAATGACCCTGGGTTCAATCCCCAGTTTTGCAAAAAAAAAAAAAAAAAAAAAAAGAATTCCCCTGGGGTCTATTCCCAGTACACACACAAAAAAAGTCCCATTCATGTATACTTGTCTTAGGCATAATTCACTTTTGTATGTGTGTAGTTCTGTGAGTTTTGACAAAGATATGAAGTTCATTAAACTATCACCACCATCAAGATAGAGGCCAGTTTCACCACCTGAAAAGTGCATTTGTGAGTTGAGTTCATTTGTGGTCAGCACCTCCCCTTCCCTGGTAGCCTTTGGCAACCAGTATCCTCTTTGCTGCTGTCCTCTTGGTTTTCTGTCCCCCTTGCCCCCTTTTTTCCTATTTTTTTTGGTTTTGGAACAGGGTCTTTCTAAGTTACAGTGCATTGGCCTCGAACCTGTGATCCTCCTGTCTCAGCCTCCCAAGTACTGGGATTACAGGTGTGCACCACCATGCCTGGCTTCTTTTTATTTTTTTAGTACTGGGGATTGAACCCCGGGCATTCTACCTCCAAGCTACACCCCCATTCCTATTTTATTTTTTATTTGGTAACAGATCTCATTAAAGTTGCTGAGAGCCTTGCTAAGTTGCTGAGACTGGCCTTGAACCTGTAATCCTCCTGTCTCAGCCTCCCAAGTACTGGGATTACAGGCATGTATCACCACGCCCATTTTTTTCCTAATTGCTCTCCTTGTCTTTTGATTTGTCTTGCCCTAATGACTAATAATTTTGGGCATCTTTTTATGTACTTATTTGCCTTCTGTAAATCTTCTTTGTTGAAGTACCTTTTCAAATATTTCACTCTTTTTAAAAAATTGAGTAATGTTTATTATTGAATTTTGAGACTTTAAAAAACATATATTTCAGCCGGGGGTGGTGGCACATGCTTGTAATCCCTGTACTTGGGAGGCTGAGACTAGAGGATCTGGGTTCGCGGCCAGCCTCAGCTACTTAGTGAGTCCCTCCGCAACTTAGTGAGACCTTGTTTCAAAACAAGGAATAAAAAATAGGTCTGGAGATATAGCCCGGGGGTAGAATGCCCCTGGGTTCAATCCCTGGTACTGCAAAAAAAACAAAAACAAAAACAAAACCCATATACTTGGGGCAAAACTCTTATTAGATTTTTGTTTTGGAAATATTTTCTTACAATGCATTTTTTTTCTTTTTTTTAACAGTGATATTGGAAGATTAGGGGGTTTAAATTTTTATTTAAGTCCAATTTATCAAATATTAAGTTTTAATTTAGGTTTATGATCCACTTTGAGTTAAATTTTGCAGATAGTGTGAAGTGTTCATCGAGGTACGTTTTTTTCTTTCCTATGGCTGTCCATTTGCTGAAGAGACTCTTCTGTGTCCACTGAGTTGCCAGGTGCCTCTGTTGGAAGCTAATTGACCATGTATGCATGACTCTATTTCTGGACTCTCTGTCCTGCGCCATTGATCTATGTGTCATCACTTGCCAGTACCTTGCTGACTGGCTCTTAACTGTAGCTAAGTGATTCTCAATTGGTGGTGGGTCTGCCTGTCCCCTCCCTCTGCCCCCAAGGGTTTTAGGCAATGTCTGGAATCATTATGGTTGTCCTATTGGTGGGTAGAGGTCAAGAATGCTATTAAGCCTCCTGTGGTGCACAGGCTGACCTCCTGCAACCAAGAATTTTCTGACCCAAAATATGAATAGCGCTCAGGTTGAGAGACCGTGTAGTTTTATAGAAAGTCTTGGAAAGAGGAAGTGTAGAATTACAACCTTAACAAAGGCTGTTTTGAGACATAGGGAGACTATTATGAACACACAATGTATGCCGTTAGGATGAAGCAGGCCAGCATGTGTAAATGTGCTGACACAGCCCCTGCTGACCAAATGCCAGTCTCCTCCTTCTTTGTTACTGCTGCAGACCTGGACCAAGTTCTCCCTTCTTTGCTGTCCTTTCCGAGTGGCCTCTGGCATTAGGTCTGGGGACTCTTGCCTGAGAGTTCTCTGTGCCTAGGTCCCTGCTTGTGTGTCTTCTGCAGACACAGGCATTGTGCTGTATGTAGGGCTGGAACTATTTCCCACTGGGTCACCTGCTCACTGGGGACAGGCCTCACACTTTCTTGTTCAGCGAGGGCCCTTCCGGGACCAGATTTTGAAAGGTTAATGACTTGCAGAGTACCTTCTTTGTCTTATTCTGTTTCACATGCATGAGAATATAGTTAAATCTTTTCTATCAAAGGATTAGCTTAACTTAAAGTAACTCCATTTTGTAAAACCACCATTTTGTAACCTTGTAAAAGTGCATTCTGGTCTAGACAAATTAGCCAATCGAGTAAGACCGTGAAACCACCCTCCCACCCATAGGAGCAATAGGGATAAAAACTGGAGGGTGGACTTCCTGCTCAGTGTGCTTGCTTACCAGACTTTTGTTGGTGGCACACCCTTTTGGCAAAAAGTAAAAATTTGCCTTGCTGAGTGATTATCGAGTGTTTGTTTCTATCACTAATTCACATTTCCCATACATGCTACGCGGCCACTTTGACCCTATGCATCTCTTGGCCAGGATGGACTCAAAGATTTTGCTATGTGTCTTCCAATTTGTAAATTTTTCCCTTACCTAATATTCATTTAACTATTCTTTTTTTTTTTTTTTGATACTAGGAATTGAACCCAGGGGCATTCTACCTCTGAGCTACACTTCCACCCCTATTTTATTTTTTGTTTTGAAACTGGGTCTTGCTAAGTTATTGTACTCTAGCCTTGAGCCTGCGATACTCCTGTCTTGGCCTCCCAGGTACTGGGATTATAGGTGTACACCACCACGCCCAGCTAGCCATTCACGCCTTCATTGTATAAATGTGCCAGTTGTAGTGTTACGTTCAAGGACTAGACTGAGGAACAAGATGGATATGATTCCAGCCCTCATGGATTTTACATTTTGACTGGGATCAGAGACATTAAGTTGCTTTATAAATGCTCAATAAAGAGTTGTGAAATAAAAGACGCTCAGTTCTCCCATACTGCATTGATACAAAGTGAATCTGTTTACTTGTTGTCTATGGCTGTTTTCACGCTACAGTGGCAGAGCTAGCCACCGTGACAAAGGCATCATGGCCTGAGCAGTCTAAAACATTTATGATCTGACACTTTATAGAAAAGGCTTGCTGAGCCCTGGTGGGAAGCCACAGGTGTGCTCAGAAGACCAGGTCACCGGAGAGCAGCCCCTGCGTTAGGGGAGAGGTGGGAAACAGGCACTGGTGGAAACCACACGTGATCACAGACTCTTAGGGAGATGACCCTCGGTGGAAAAATGTCAGGACATTTCGCATGATCTTCAAAATGGGAGCCAGAAAAATTCCCACAATGCCTGCCTCTCCCAGGCAATTCCTAGGGGAGAGGAGGAACTATTCTTTCTTCTAATGGAAAAAAGTTTAAAAACTATTGTGAGTCAGAAATGTTTGTCGATCAAAGTCTGTCCAGTCAATTTCTATAGTGTGTAGTGGTAGTAGCCAGACAACTGTCCATCAGGAACTACATTTCCCAGCATCCTCAGTGTCTGTTTGAGGTCATGTGACTAGCTCTCACCAATGAAATGTGAATGGCAATGACTCCTTTCTTGCAGGCAGGGACTTAAGGAAGTAAAATAGTGGCTGTAATTGCCCTGCACCCTCTTTCTCCTGCTGTCTGGAGGCAAAGGACTCTGAGGTTCTGGGGCCGGGCTTCCCAAGCCTCTGAGTATGAGTCACCTGCACATGGGTCTCCTTAAAATGCAGCTCTGACACAGCAGGTGTGGGCTGGGGCCTAGGGCCTGGGGTCCCGCATTGCTTACAAGCTCCCGGAGATTCCAGGGCTGCCGGTGCTCAGGCCAGACTTTCCGAAGCAAGGGAGGGAGCCAGAGAAGGAAAGGAACACAGGGCTCTACGTCACTATAGGAAAGAAAAGCTACTTTGTCAACAGCAGCTCCTGACCTGTCACCTGGGTGAGAAATCAGCTGTTTTTGGAGCGTGGGAATTATCATAGCAGCTAGTCTTCTGGAAGTAGTTCAGACAATTCACTGCTTCTGTTTTAAATATCTTGGCAGGGTAACTGAAGACAAAGACACCCTGACTGCCCCACCCCATTAACACGTGCACGTACATCTCCCAGATGGCTGTGTTTTAGAAGGTCTGCACCTAACTAATTAGTACACACACCGTGCCCTCATCCTACATCATCCTATGCTTGATGATGGCAGCGGTTAGGAAAAACAATCTTGGTTTTGTATTTGTTGGTGCAGATTAAAAACAGAGTGGAAATCTGTTTGGATATTGGGTTGTGAGTAATCTGCTTCTTCTGGTGGGAAGGTCAGTGAAGAGCAGGCCATCAGGGTCTTGAGAGGCCGATGTGGAGTCCCTTCAACAGAGGGGCCGCAGGGGAGTATCAGGACCCTGGTGCAGGCTGCAGGGCTGAGGTTGGCAGGGACGGCTGCCAACTCAAATGTGCTACCACTCAAAAGCTGCTTGGCATGAGTGTCAGGAGCCTGGGCAGGAATTCAAATGGGATACACTGTCTGTAATCTCAGCACTTGGGAGGTTGAGATAGGAGGATCGCAGGTTTGAGGCCAGTCTCAGCAATTTAGCAAGACCCCTCAGCAACTTAGCGAGACCCTGTTTCAAAATAAAAGAATAAAATAGGGCTGGGGATGTGGCTTGGAGGTAGAATACCCCTGGGTTCAATCCCTAGTGCCCCCAAAAAGTATAGTGTATGTGTGTGTTTGTGTGTGTTTTATTTGGAGGAGCTTCAATTGTAGCAGAGAGGCAAGAGGAGTCTGGACCAATCCCAGCCCCAAATTGGCAGGGATCTTTTACTTGCCTCTAGCAGACATTGATAGTGGGGAGGCCAAGTCCATCTGAGGAACCCTGACCAACTGGACCCGGTGTACTAGAACTCAGCCAAGGACATTGGTGGAAAGTCTGTCCCTGGGGTTTGAGCGAGGAAGGCAGGCTAGCACAAGAAGTCCGCCCCATCTCTCTGGTCCTGACCTGGCCTCCCTGAAATAAGAGCTAGGGCCAGCGCTGCTCAGACCTGAGCAAGACAAAGTCCAGGGGAAGTAGCTGTTGGGCTTACGCTCCTGGATGAATCCCAGGAGCTAGCTCTCATCTCAAGTGGTGCTCAAATACTATCAGGCTCCTGTGCCAGAGTTCTGTAGACACAGCTGCAAAAAAAAAAAAAAAAAAAAAAAAAAAAAAAAAAAAAAAAAAAAAAAAAAAAAAAAAAAAAAAAAAATTGCAAACTGCCTACTCTGACCAGTCAGGGCCACGTACCACACTGAAAGCATTCTCACCAGAGGGAATCTCTACTGGATTTAGAGAGGAGACCAATTTTTAAAAAAGATTATCCAGTTTTTACTGACTACTATCCAATATCACTGAGCACTTATTTAATCCTGGGCACTGTTAATGCCCAAAACACATGGAATCTTCAATCCACACCTTGATGTTGGGGAAAAGAGCTGAGAATGTGTCCAGGAAGGGTTGTGTCAGTGTACTGACTGGACACCTGGCCAGGAAGGTTTTCACAGAGCTGCACTGCACAGCAGGGCCACCTGAGCCTTCGCAGAAGGGCTGAGCTCGGTGTCCATAGCCCCTGAGCGCTGAAGCAAGGCGGGGAAGCTCAAGGCAGAGGCTGGAGAAGAAGGGGGAGAGGGACGGAGGCCAAGGGAGAAAGAGGGAGTAAGGGTGCATGATGGTTTCACACATGGTGTCTGTCCCTTCTGATGCCTCCACTCCATGCCCGGAGGGTATTTGTCAGAAACCCCCTATTACATTAGGCTCCTCTGCCCAGTTAAATCCCATCAGTGAGCTGGATTTAGTGGTGCAGGCCTGTAATTCCCGTACTTGGGAGGCTGAGACAAGAGGATAGCAGGTTGGAGATCAGCCTCAGCATCTTAGCGAGATGCTCAGCAACTTAGTGAGAACCTGTTTCAAAAAACAAATCAATAAAAAGGACTGGAGGTGTAGCTCAGAGATAGAACACCCCTGGATTTAATCTCCAATGCTATACACACAGAGAGAATAAAAAGAAAGAAAGAAAGAAAGAAAGAAAGAAAGAAAGAAAAAGAAAGAAAGAAGAAAGAAAGAAAGAAAGAAAGAAAGAAAGAACGAAAGAAAGAAAGAAAGAAAACTCATCAGTGACCTTCTGCTCTTTTGAATGGAGGCCCACATCCTGGACAGGCGTCTGGACCCTGTGGCTCCCCTCACACTGCTGGCTCTCTCCCACCCTTGGTGCCCTGGGCAGCTGGCTTCAGTTGGGTCCTCAGATTTGCCAGCCCAGGCTACGCACTGTTCCCCAACCATCCAGTTTGCCCAGGACTGAAGGCAGTGTTCAGCTTTCAAACCAGGACGGTCCTTGGCGAACTGGGGTGAGTTTATCCCCCTGGTTCCCTCGGGCCCGGACTCTCCCTGGCCTTCCCACTGTGAGTGTGCCCAACACCAGGCGTCCTCAGCGTTCAGGAGAGATGTTGTTTCCTTGCCAGGAGCCCTTGTGGACCGTCCTCTCCCTGCCCTGTCAGCCGGCCTTGGCTTCCCTTGCTATAATCTTCCCATAGGAAAAGAGGTGGGGCCTCCTGCCTGCTTGAGTTCCAGCCCTTGGCGCAGCCTGGTACACAGCTAACACCTAAAAATGTCTGTGACACAGAACCCTGGTGTGAATGTTTATATGCCTCTAAAGTAATCGTAATAACAACACTATGAATAAATGTACCTGTCAAATATCTACTCTGTGCCAGCCTCAAATCATGTGTTCCTGACCGATTCTCAGCCTGGACGATGGTTATACATGTCCCACTTTATTTATTTTTTTGTTAAATCTTTTTCTTCATGAATTTTAAAAAAATTTTTATGTTCATTTATTGGTGCATTGTAATTATACATTTTGATATATGTCAGGGTATCAACACCATACATGCACACATTGCTCATTTAGCCCTCCCTCCAATCCTACCCTGTTCCCTCCCCCTTCCCTCCCTTTCATGCTCCGGATAGTGATTGAGTCTTATAGGTTTGTGTATGTACATCATGTGCTATAGCGTGTTTCCCGCCACTCCCCTCCCAACTCCCTCAGTTAGGTCACCTTCTTTGTCCATCTAAAGATTTCTTCTTCTTCCCTTCTAAGTCCCACAGATTAGGGGGGACATCTGACTTTTTACTCTTAGTGACTTACTAATATCACTTAGCATAATGTTCTCTAGTTCTCTCCACTTCCCTGCAAATGATATGATTTTGTTCTTCTTTGTGGCTGCGTAAAATTTCATTGTGTACATATCCCATAGTTTTGTGATCCATTCATCTGTTGATGGACACCTTGGCTGGTTCCAAAGTTTGGCAATTGTGAACTGTGCATCTATAAACATAGATACACATGCATTAGTCTGGTAGTTGGGTTTTAGTTCTTTGGGGTAGATGCCTAGAAGTGGTATTGCTGGGTCATATGGTAGGTTCATTCCCAGTCTTCTGAGGATCCTCCACACTGTTTTCCAAAGCGGTTGCACTAATTTGCAATCTCACCAACAGTGTAGTAGAGTTCCTACTTCTCCACATCCTCACCAGCATTTGTTGTTGTTTGTGTTTTTAATGATTGCCATTCTAATTGGGGTTAGGTGAAATCTCAGGGTAGTTTTGATTTGCATCTCTCTGATTGCTAATGATGTTGAACATTTTTTCATACATTTATGGGCCATTTGTATTTCTTCTTCTGTGAAGT
>PVJS01051969.1:0-13783 GCA_004027185.1 Glis glis
TTGAACCCAGGGGCATTCTACCTCTGAGCTACACCCCCAGCCCTATTTTTTATTCTTTATTTTGAAACAGGGTCTCACTAAGTTGCAGAGGGCCCCACTAAGTAGCCGAGGCTGGCTGCGAACCTGCAATCCTCCTGTCTCGGCCTCCCAAGTACTGGGATTACAAGCGTGTGCCACCACGCCCAGCTTCATTCTTTATTTTTGAAACAGGGTCTCACTAAGTAGCTGACGCTGGCCATGAACCTGCAATCCTCCTGTCTCAGCCTCTCAAGTGCCAGGATTACAAGCTGGGTACCACTACACCCAGCTTCTGCTGTCCAGTTTTTCCTGAGCTCAGGTGTGGACCTGTGACAAACCCCAAACCATTTAGTGGAGCCTCGCTGCCGCCCCCATCCCCCATTTTAGTCCTGGATGCCTCCGCTACCCTGGTCCAGGGATCCTGGCAGGGGAGCCAGGCCCTGCTTGGGGCACACTTTCCCTCCCCCAAAGCCTCCTGGTCCCGGCCACCTGTGAGCCACCTGTGAGCACAGAGCTGTCCCCTCCCTCCCCCTCCCCTGTGGAGCGGCGTCATAAATTATCATCGACCCAATGCCAGCCCAGGCTGGAGACGAGTTGGGGAAATAAAGCACGGGGCTCAATAATTGTGCCCTGCTGCCTGAATTTACTTATTTGTGGCTTTCCTACCCACTAGGAAACACAGCGATAAATAACTGCTGACTATTAGGCTCCTGGACGGGAAAAACACCATGCGATCCATTTCAGAGGACGGGCGAGGGCTGGAGTCCGCGCGCCATCCACCCTGCAGCTCGGCTGGATTTTCCCAGCACCCCCCCCCCTCTGGCCACGGCATTCAGGGCTTGACTCCTGGGGCCTGGGAAGACCCAGGGGATGAGTCTCCAGCCCCCAGGACAGAGGGTGTAAGTCTCCACTTCCCCGGCCCCATTCTAGAAGGCTCTGGAACCAGGGTGGCAGGACTGCCGGGTCCCAGGCATGGGCTTCTTCTTTCCCTTTTGTTTTGCGACCTGGACAGAGTGACGTCATAAGCACTGGGAGCTGTTCAGACAACACCTGACTCAACCCTCTCACTTTCCAGAAGGCAAACCAAGCTCAGAGGGGTTAAGTGCCGGCCCAAGGTCACACAGGGCAGAGCCGAGTCTCCACTCCAGCATCCTCAGCCTTGCTCTTTCTGAGGTGGCAGGGCCACCTGCAAGTGGGTACAGAGTCCTGAGTTGGGGACCCGCCCCCTCCCAGCAGTCCTGCACCCAAGTGGGACCAGCACCTTCCTCAGTGGGACCTGTCTCATGGCCGTTCCATCCTCCTCACCTGCCCCTTCCCTGGGCCGGGCCTGGATGTCACTGGCTCAGTTCAGGCTGGGGGCGGGCAGTTGTGAAGAGTGAGTGGAGAAGAGACTGGAGAAAGCCATCGGGAGTCAGGAGGGGACCCGCACTGCCCCCAAGGCCACACCTGCGTCGAATCCCAGCCCCACTCCATGTAGCAGGCGACTCCTCCGGAACCAGATGGGGAAACTGAGGCCCAGGGATGTTGAGTATTTTGTCCCAGGTCTGGGGTGACCCACGGGTCCCGATTTGACTAAGACTTTCCCAGTCGGGGCACAAATTGCAGGCAAACCAGGACAGCTGGTCACAGTCCCCTGGCCCACGGCTGGTAGTCAAGAGCCAAGACTCAGCCCTGCCCTTCCAGACCAGAGCCATGGGCACCCTGCCTCGCTGTGAGACACCACCCTCGGCCACTGTCCCCCTGCTCTGTGCCCGGGTGGCCATTGGTCACCAGTGGGCTCCTGGGCCCCCAGCACGGCGAGACCCAGAAGTGCATCAGAGGGGGGACCGTGGGAGAAGCACGATTCCCCAAGTGTCCGTCTCTCATCAGTGACCCTCCCCATGTCTTCAAGTCCCGTCCCTGGGTCTGGGAGCCACTGTTTCATCCCTTGACCTCCACCCCACCACGGGCCTGCATGGCGACAGCTCCATCCCCTTGCTGGTTTCCCTAACCCTGGCTGTGATTTAGGGAGCAGTTCCACCAACACACCCCAACTCCGCCCACCATCCGGGCAACGGGTGCTTCCAGCTGCCCGGAGCCCCCGCGTGTCAGCACTTCTGAGTCCCTCACTGTCCTTCCTGCCCCATTTCATGTTCTTTGTGACCTGATGAAGAAGCACGATGGGCCCATTTCACAGGGCAGCTGAGACCCAGAGAGGTTCGGTGACTTGCCCTGGGTCACACAGCTGAGAAGGGCAGCCTGGTTCTGAGTCTGTGTTGTTGGAAAAATGCAAAACCCTGGGAGGAGGAACAGGGGTCTGCTCAAGCCAGGGCGAGACAAACTGTAAAGGGCTGTGTACCTCCTGCAGGTGAGAAGCCTGCAGAATCCTGCCTCCCTTTCACAGGTGAGGAGGCCCAGCCTCCCAGGAGAGTCAGGCCCAAGGTCTCTCTGCCCTCCCTGGCCCTGCCTGGCAGCTGAGCCTCATGACGCGCATCTCCTGGCTCCAGGACCCTGCCTGGCCCTCCCCCGGGAAGCTGAGAGCTTTATCTGCTCACCTGGAAGAGTCAGGCCGCTCAACTCCCCAGGGGGCTCAACCTGATTTCTGCTAAGCACTTTATTTTATTTTATTTATTTATTTACTTACTTACTTATTTATTTTGGCGGTACTGGGGATGGAACCCAGGGGCATTCTGCCTCCGGGCTACACCCCCAGCCCTATTTTTTATTCTTTAGTGTGTGTGTGTGTGTGTGTGTGTGTGTGTGTGTGTGTGTGTTTGCAGTACCGGGGATTGAACCCAGGGGCATTCTACCTCCGAGCTACACCCTCAGCCCTATTTTTTTATACTTTATTTTGAAACCAGGTCTCACGAGGTTGTGGAGGGCCTCACTAAGTAGCTGAGGCTGGCTGCGAACCTGGATCCTCCGGTCTCTGCCTCCCAAGTACTGGGGTTACAAGCATGCGCCACCATGCCCAGCTGCTGAGAAGGGTTTCTGACCATTGGGCCAGGCGGGTGGGGCAGGGGGTGGGAGCAGAGAGGAGGGTGATGAGCCCTGTCCCAGGCAGCAGGCAGAGGCACCCCAGGAGGCCTGATCCCTTCCTGTTCATGCGGTTACTTCTGGGGTTCAGGGGAGCTGCAGGGCGGTGCCTGTGGGTGTGCGCAGGTGGGCTTCTGCCAGACCTGCAAATCCAGGGCCTCCCTGAACTGCACCATCATTTATTTTAATGCCCGTGTGGTCCACATTTGGGTGCGGGTGAAATACGGCCCCGCATCGTTTACTGGTGGGATGCTAATTGCGCACGGCTGGCAGAGGACAAACAGGCGTTTGGGAGTGTAGATCACTGTGGCAGCCGCCCGAGCTGGTGTGTGCGGAGAGGCCAGCAGAAGGGACCCAAAGGCAGGACTCAGGGTTGTGAGGGGCGGGGGGTAGGTCTGGGGCAGCAGGACACCCCAAGTTAGGTGATGCCAGGAGATGTGGAGGCCAGGGACTGGTCCTGGCTGCGTGGAAGAGGCTCCTCTAGTTTCCCTCTTTGTGCTCTACCATAGAGGGAGAAGACAGTGTCTGCTCCTCCCTCCCCCCCCCCCCCCGGGCAGGGAAGTCACCCGGCTCCCTCCTGCCACCATTCCCAGCCAGCCCCAGGCAGGAGTCGCAGGGTGGGCAGGGGAGTGAAGGGTTCGCTTCCCCTCTACTACTGGCTGCCGGGTTGATCTAGTCATGATGAAAACCGCAGTGTACTATGAGCACAGCAACCTCCCTCCTTCCCTCCTCCTCCTCCCTTCCTTCTCTCCATCCTTCTTCCCTGAACATGGCTGATCATGTGCAGTATGATCTCTGGGGCAAAGTGGAGCTGCAGGGAGAGGAAAAAGCGCCCATCAGCAGCAAAGGCCAGGGGAGGGGGTGCCATGGACACAGCAGTAATCCCAGTAGTTGGGAGGCTGAGACAGGAGGATTGCAGGTTCGAGGCCAGCCTCAGCAACTTAGGGAGCCCCTCAGGAACTTAGCGAGACCCGGTTTCAAAATAAAAATAAAAAGGCTGGGGTGTGGCTTGGAGGTGGAATGCCCCTGGGTTCAATTCCCAGTACCAAAAACCAAAAGCAAAACTCTCTAAATCAGAGGCCCCGGGGTAGGAGGTGGGGACAGGTCAGTGGGGAAGGGTCTGGACTTCCTCTCAGAACAGAGGGACACCACAGGAGAGTGGAAGAGGAGGGACAGGCTGGGGCTTGAGAGTGGGGGGAGGAGGTTGGCCATAGCGGGGGCCACAGGGAATGCCCTATCCCTGAGCTGGGGTGGGCATGAGGACGCAGAAAGTAGATGGAATATTCTCAGGGCTGTGTGGGAGTGAGGCTCCTTCCACCTCCGTGAAACAGCAAATGAACAAAGGAAACCCTTCTCAGGCCCTGCGTGGAGGAGGGCAGCGTGGGCTCATGGCTGACCCCAGCCTTCCCCACCTCAGCCCTGTGAACTCACATCGCTGTGTCCCGGCCTCCCTCAGAAGGCTGCATGCACCCGCCTGTGCGGCCAGGCCTCGCAGCACAGACCAGGCTGGCACCATGGGGCCTCCCCGCCCCCACCCAGAGCTCTTCTGCATCCTGCATCCCTGCAGGAGTGGTTATTCCCAGGAGACCGGAGGCCTTAGGAAGTGGACCCAAGCTGGTGGTGTTGCTGGGAAGAGGCAGAGCTGTCATCTTTTCTTTTCTTTCTTTCTTTCTTTTTTTTTTTGATGGTACTAGGGATTGAACCCAGGGGCCTTCTGCCTCTGAGCTACACCCCCAGCCCTATTTTATTTTATTTTTTAATTTTGAAACAGGGTCTCACGAAGTTGCGGAGGGCCTTACTAAGTAGCTGAGGCTGGCCACAAACCTGCGATCCTCCTGTCTCAGCCTCCCAAGTACTGGGATTACGGGCGTGCGCCACCACTGTGGCTCGGAGCTGTATGTGAACCACCCATAGCCCCCTGGGACTCCACAGGCCCTGGCTGGCAGCACTGAGCTTCCGCCTGGGACCGCCAGGCCAGGCGCTTTGCCAGCCCCAGTGGTCCACGGCCTGAGGGCCTCAGAGCCTGTCTGTGGGCCACTCTCTCTGCTCCCCAAACAGGCAGCCCCTGGGGCAGAGGGACAGGGCCGCCCTGTGCCAGCCCACACTGTACTAGTGGTGGACCCAGTGGGGGGACAGACTTGGAGGAAGATTTATGAGCTGGGTTAAAATTTAATTTGGGTGGAAGATCCCGGCCAGCCGAGCTGGCTGCCCCAGACGAATGGCCTCGTCCCTGCCGGCTCTCATGCCCCCGTGCCAGCCTCCCCCCTCCCTCCCCCGGAAGGCTGCCCGCCGCCCGCAGAGAAATCATAGCACCAATTTGATTTGGGGCGGGAGCGGCGGCCGCTGAGGCTTGTTTGCACTTTAGTTTGAAATTGAACAGGACAGAATCGACTTTGGGCGGGAACCGCCTCCGCAGGGCCCTCCCCGCGGTGCCCAGGGGGCTCTCCGCTCTCCAGAGGAGCCACACCAGGCCCGCCAGATCCCCTCCAGGGGAAGGGCAACCCTGGGCACCCCAGCTGTCGGCTCAGAGGTGCCCCTCCCAGCCACCCTCTGCCCCAGGCCCCGTCTTCTGCCCCTAATTCTCCCCAGGGCCTGACTGCTGGGGAACGCAAGCAGGTGACTGAACCTCTCTGAACCTCAGTGTCCTCACCTGTAAAATGGGGATAATAACAAGCCCAATTCTTATTAGATGACATAATAATGTAAAGAGTACTGTGGGTGCACGTGGTCCTCCCCTCCCCCCAAGAGCAGATGCCCTCGCTGTCAGAAGGCAGGACCGATGCTGGGTCGCAGGAGCTGGGCATTACAGTCACCGCCATGACTCCCCCATATTCCTGTGCCAGGGCATCTGTTCTCTGGTGTCGGGGTGCAGCTTTTGGTCTGCCCAGTCTGGGGCTGGAGGGATGAGGAACAGTGCTGGAGTCCCCTAGACATGGGGTGTGGGGCCAGGGCCTAGCTGTGACAGCCCTGTGGCACAGCCTGCCCCCCCCCCGCTGTCCCCTGCCTAAGGATACTCTCCTTACCCCCTTGCTACGTGCTGGATCCTTACAGGCACTTTCCCAAGCGGGTACTGCCCACCCATTTTACAGATAGGAAACTGAGGCTCAGAGAGGAAAGAGGCTGTCCCTGGCCTCTCTCAAGGATGGCCCCACTATAGCCCCCTGACCCCCAGAGCCCACCCCTCAGACCTCTGAGCCGTCTCCACAGCTCTGTCCTTGGGGGGGACACGAGGGAGGGGGCGGCTCAGGCCGGGTGGGAAGAGTGCAGGGCAGTGTGCATGCCAGGGGCTGCTCGCGGTGGGTGGGTGGGGACAGGCGCTCTCACACACGCGGCACACATGCTCGTGCCGATGGTGACAGGGATCCAGGCCCTGAAATAGCCGTGTCACCTTCGGAGGCTGAGTCCCTGCGGCCCCTTTGCCCTAGGCCCGGGGTGGGGGCTGAGGAGGGCCGGGTGGCATCCCCCATGGGCTGCGGAGGGCGCATGTGCTCGAGCTCATGTGCCTGTACGCAGGGCGGGCCGCGGCGCCTCTGTCTTGGCCCAGGGCCCTTCACTGCCCCCTTGGGGGGTCTCTCTTACCCATTAGTCACCTCCAAAGAATGTGAGGTGCCTCTTTGAGGCCCCTGGAGTCTGAGATCGTGGACTCAGCCCTCCCCAAACTACACCAACCATTCCCAGGCTCCGCGCCCATCCAGGTGGGCAGGCCCTGCGCCCTCTGGCTTGGGGACTCTGCTCTCTCCCTTGCAGACCTAATCCTCTTCGAGTGCTCATGAGGGTGGAGGGATTCTTGTGTCAACTTATTTGCACTGTAACAGGAGCGGCCTGGTCTCAGCTCCAGGAAGCTAATTGTATAGTGAGGAGCAGCCACCCGCCAGCTGAGCCGGCCACGCCCCACTGCACCCCCCTGCACCCCCTGCCTGCGCCTGTGCATGAGTCTGCCAGGGAGTCACCCCGCTGACCCACCCTTGACCTCGAGAGCGTGGTGCTCCACACTAGCAGAAGACCCTGAGCGCATCCATATCCATGCTGTCCCCCGCTCCACCCAGATCCCGGGTTCCGGCTCTGGCCCGGTGTCAGCGTCTCATTATTTACTTATGTACTTATTTACTTATTCCCAGCTCGTTCGCCTAAGGATTTGCTGCAGCTTATAGAAATACAACATAATACAAGAGGATCAAGAGGTGGGGGTGGCAAACCCAGGCATCCAAGGCAGATGGGCTGGGGTTCAAATCCTGCGATGTGGTCATTCGGCCTTTGCCTGCAGACACTGTGCCTCTCTGAGCCTCGGTCTCCTCACCTGGAAAATGGGGGTGATGAAGCCCACCACATGGGTTGTTAGCGGGATGAAATAAGAAAACACAGGAAGAGCTGGGGTGTGGCTCAGTGATAGAGCACTTGCCTAGCACACCCAAGGCCCTGGGTTTCATCCCAGCACTACAAATGAGCGCGCGCACACACACACACACACACACACACACACACACACACACACACACGGCATGCAGAAAGCGCAAACGGCACACAGGGGTTATTGTGATCAGGAGACATGCACAGAAGAAGGATGGGAGCAGGGAGGGGGAGAGGAAGGCGGAGCCAAGACAGGAGGACTGCAGGTTCAAGACCAGTATGTGGTAACTTAGCAAGACCCTGTTTCAAATAAAAATAAATAAATAAATAAATAAATAAATAAATAAATAAATAGGGCTGGGGTTGTAACTCAGAGGTATAATGCCCCTGGGTTCAATCTCCAGTACTAAAAAAAAAAAAATAGCCAGGCATGGTGGCGCACACCTGTAACCCCAGTATTTGGGAGGCTGAGACAGGAGGATTGCAGGTTCAATAACTTAGCAAGAGTTTGCTTCAAAATAAAAAGTGCTGGGGATGTAGCTCAGAGGTAGAATGCCCCTTGGTTCAATCCCCAGTACCACACACACACACACACACACACACACACACACACACACACACACGGTGGGCTGAGCTGAAACAGGTACAACCTCACCCATCTCTGCATCTGGAACCTTCCAGGTCATGGCAAAATCAGAGCTGAGGGTGGTAGGTCTGAGGTGGCATAGTGACCCCCAGGGGTCCCAAGAGCCTCCAGGGTAGAGAAGGGCAGGGGTCTGGGGTTCCAGTCTGGGGAACCCCACCCTCCCATCTGGTGCTATCACATGGAAGTGGGGTCTTCAGCCTCTGGCCTGCTGAGCCTCACCCCAGATCTGAACCCCATATCAGCATTGAGCTCTGACTCCCATGGGCACCAGTCTAGCCCCCCAGCCTTGTTTACCCCCAAGGACCAGTCCCTTGGCCCACCCCCCCAGTACCCCAAACCCCTCACTGCCACTTTCTCCAGGGGGGGTCTTGGACTGCCAGCTGCTGGGGGCCCCCCTCCCTCTGGCTTCCTCCCAGCCATCCATTGCTCCAGCCAGGCTCCTACCCACCCCCATCCTGCTCCCCAAATCATCCTTCACCCAGTGTGTCCCTGGCCCAGCGCAGCAGGAGGCAGGACCTCCTCCCACCCAGGGCTCAGCAGGGGTGCCAGTACTCAATGGATGTGTGTGCTGCTCCCTGCCTGGGGGGTCCACGCCTGGTCACCAGCAGATGAACACAGCCGGCCCCATCGGCAGCCCCTCCGCCCCAGCCCAGGGCTACGCAGCGCACAAGCCTTTTAATCCGGTCATGGGAACTGGGTGCCATAAATGGCTGATTTATTGACAGAGCTCTGGGGACTGCGCTTCCACTCAGAAGGCAGCAGGTGGAAGTTGCCTCGAGAGCCCAGGAGTCCAGGCGGCACAGAATGCTGCCAGGCCCCGGCCCCGTGGCCTCAGTGTTCGTGTCTGTGAAGTGGGGAGCACAGAGTCTGTATCCCCTGCCCCTGGCTGTGCAGCAGTTCACGGAGGCTGCTGGGGGAGGCTCAGCCCTGTGAGGCTCAGCTCGGGACCCTGAGGTCGGGGTGCCGTGTGGCCAGTCCCCAGTAGGAATGGGCTCCCAGCATACCCTCACCTGCTCAAGTGGAGAAGCATTTATGGGGCACCAACTGAACACCAGACCCTGAACGTCTCCACCCGCCTCATCCCTCCCCCTTGACTGTGACCACAGCCACCAGCTCTGAGGACACCCCTGATATGTGTGGCTTGGGAGGGCTGCGTCAACACCCACAGGATCCTACATACCAGGCAGAGCCTGTCCTAGGCCATTGCTAGTGAAGTTGGGTGAAGGCAGGGACGGGCTCCAGGACCATGCGTGTGACATCCCCAAGCCTGCCCAACAATCTGGACCACTCAGGATAAACTAACTGGTGGTGACTGATTTTTAGATAATTAAGAAAGGTAGCCCTTTGGGGGGAAGACGGCAGAGGGTCCCCTCACTGAGTGCGCTTTGATAATGTCACTTAATTCTTAGAGTGTGGAGACTTCAGGAGAGTTGATGGTCCCCTGGGGGTCTCCCCCTAGCCTGAGTCCTCAGTGCTAGAAATAGCAGCAACCGCTGATGCCACCCAAGGCTCCAACGGCCCCTGCTGTGAGTCCTGTCACTAGCCATCCCCGGGTCCACCCAGAGCCTCCCAGGATCCCCATGTTTTCCCCTGCTTCCTGTGTCCCCAGGCTGGTCCTGAGTGTCCTCAGTAGTGTAGGGCTGTGGAGTGGGCACACAGGGAAAGGAAGTCAGTCCCACAGGACCTGCGAGGAGGAGACACAGGAAAGGCCACATTTCTGCACCATGAATATAACCCTCCCTCTCTGAGCACCTACTACTATGTGGGGAGCCCTCCAGTCAACCCCAACACCACCACCGCCCTGACTCAGGGGCTTGTGTGTGTGGGGTACTGGAGATTGAACCCAGGGGCATTCTACCTCTGAGCTACACCCCCAGCCCTATTTTATTCCTTTATTTTGAAACAGGGTCTCACTAAGTTGCTGAGGGCCTCACAAGTTGCTGAGGCTGGCCACAAACCTGCGCTTCTCCTGTCTCAGCCTCCCAAATACTGGGATTACAAGCGTGCGCCACCATGTCTGGCTAGGTGCTTATTTTTATCCCAGTTTTACACATGACCAACCTGAGGCTTCATGGAAATGTTCTGAAATTAGACAGGAGGTGTTTACACAGCCTTGTAAACACATGAAAAACCACTAAGTTCTGCATTTGTGTGTGTGTGTGTGTGTGGTGTGTGTGTGTGGTGTGTGTGGGGGTACTGGGTATTGAACCCAGGGGCATTCTACCTCCAAGCTACACCTCCAGCCCTATTTTATTCCTTTATTTTATTTATTTATTTTTTATGTGTGGTACCGGGGATTGAACCCAGGGGCATTCTACCTCCAGCCTACACCCCTCGGCCCTATTTTTTATACTTTTATTTTGAAACCGGGTCTCATGAAGTTGCAGAGGGCCTCACTAAGTAGAGAGAGAGAGAGAGAGAGCTGAGGCTGGCCGTGAACCTGGATCCTCTGGTCTCCGCCTCCCAAGTACTGGGATTACAAGCGTGCGCCACCACACCCGGCTTATTATTCCTTTATTTTGAAACAGGGTCTCACTAAGTTGCAGAGGGCCTCACTAGGTAGCGGAGGCTAGCCATGAACCCACAATCCTCCTGTCTCAGCCTCCCAAGTACTGGGATTACAAGCATGTGCCACCACGCCTGGCTTATTTTATTATTTAAAAACAGGGTCTCATTAAATTGCTGAGGGTCTTGTTAAGTTGCTGAGACTGGCCTCCAACCTGCGATCCTCCTGTCTCAGCCTCCCAAGTACTGGGATTACAGGCATGCGCCACCATGCCCAACTGAGTTCTGCATTTTTAAGGGGTAAATTTGATGGTATGGGAACAGCCGGCCTTTCCTATCGGTGGGTTCTATAGCGGAGGATCCAACCAGCCCCGGACCAAAGATATTTGCTGTAAAAGAAACTGTGTCTGTACTGAACAAATACCGACTTTTTCCCTTGTCATTATTCCCTAAACAATACAGTGTAACAACTATTTACATAGCATTTACATTGTATTAGGTATTATAAGTAATCTAGAGATGATTTAAAGTATACTGGAGGATTGCAGTAGGTTATATGCAAATACTAAACTATTTTATACAAAGGACTTGAGCAGCCGTAGATTTCCGTATCCTGGCGGGGGGGGGGGTTGCTGGAACCAATCCTCCACGGATACTGAGGGTCGACTGTATATCTCAGTTTTTAAAAATGAATTTGAACCAAACTTATAAAGAAAAACAATCCCTTGGGCTGGGATGTAGCTCAGTGGTGGAGTGTTTGCCTAGTGTGTGTGTTCTATCTCCGGCACAGAGGGAAAAAGAAAAGAATAGAAAATCAATCCCAGGCTCAGAGAGGGAAAGGAACGAAGGTTTTAAATGAACAAATAACACAGCTGAGACCTGAACTCAGGTCAGTTTACGTCTTCCCAAGAAATAAAACTGCTTCTCATTTCTGATTGAAGACAAGCTTTCATCTTGTTACTCCCTCACTCAAGAACTTTCACTGGCTCCCAGTCACTCCTTCCTTGGTCCCAATGGTCCTCAGGTCTGCTCCACCTCCAGATGGAAGGGCCCTCTTCTCCCTCCTCACCTCTACTCCACATTCCTGTGAGTACAGCCCCCTCCCTGTGCCCACTACCCAGTCCTGCCAGTCCCCAGCCCCATCCACTCCACCCAGCCCCTTACTCTAGGGGCTTTGAGTTCAGCCTGCAAGGGCCTCTGGGCCCAACTCTGCCTCTCTGCCAGCCCTTCCCTCTCTCTGTTCCTGTGACAGCCTTTGCACTCGCTGGTCCAGCTGCCTGGGACACAGCTCTCAATCCCCCCAGTCCTCCCCAGCCTGGCTGATTCTCGCTCATTCCTCTGATCCTGGCTCCAATACCCACTGTGCCCTGCACACACACCCTCCCTTCCCTCCTATCATCTCTTGCTCCAAATCCGTCTCCTCTCTAACGGCAACCCCCCCTCCCCGACAGGCCCTGCCTGTGTATTTCCAAGAGGTGGCCCTGGTGCCAGCCACAGGAGGCACAAAGGTGGGAGGGGCCCTGGATCGTAAAGCCCCCCCCCCCGCACTCCCCCGCCATGGTCAGCAAACCTTTCTTCCTTGAGTCTAGCCATGGCTCTCCCCTGCACGGCTCCCACCCCGCCCTGAGCACTCTCGCTTGCAGTCTCTTCTCCCCACTGTCCCGGAACCTGTCCACACAGCAGCAGATTCACAGCCCACCCTTGAGCCAGCTGAGCTTGGGCTTTTTGCGGGGTCCACAGGCCCCCAGTTCTTCCCCACACACTGGTTTTCCTTTGTGTTCTGGAACCTGCCATGTCCTCCTGCTCCGAGCTCTGACTGCGCCTCTGTCAGGACAGTTGCCAGCTCCTTGTCCTCCTGCTGGCCTCTGCCCCAACGTCCCCAGGGGGCCCCCTCCCTGCAGTCGCCCCCTCTGAACGTGTCTTTCAGGTTTTTTGGGGGCCTCTCTCCCCAGCTCAGCCCCTCCCGGCCCTCCCTTCATTCCCCTGCCTGCCCAGACAGCCGCTCAAAGCTGAAGCTGCAGCTCGGGTGGGTAAATATTTGTAGGATGAACGATGAAGGGCAGCTTCCCTGCCAGCAGGAGCATGACCGCCGGGAGGGAGGGGTCGGTCTCGCGGCCACTCGTGGGACCCCGCGGGGACACAGGGCCGCGCTCAGGCCGCTGCCCACCCAGACAGCTCCCCTCCCTGGCATCCCTGTGAGGCTTCCACGGGAGGCCGGGAGGCCGGGGCGGAATAACCAGATTAGCCTAAGCGGCTCCTCTTGTTTCCTGGCGTAATTGGATTGAGGCCATGTTTCGGTGCAGCTGCATTTAATATTGTAATTCCGCAGCCGTCTCAACCCCCCCCCCCCAGCCAGCGATGCAGACGGGACTGGGGGACTGGGCCCGAGGCGGGTCTGCAGGAGGTGGGGGCTCCAGGCTGGAGAAGAGGCTGGGCTGGCCAGGGTGGGAAGGACCGTCCCCAGCACCCACCCGGCAGGCACACGCCCAGCAGGCCTTCACAGAGGCTTGGCATCCCCCAGGCCTGGCACAGGGCGAGCCCCTGGCCCCAGGCTGAGGAAGGGCTGCAAAAGGAGGCCAGGTGGGCTCGGGCCCCTCAAGGCTCATCCGGCTTCAGACCACAGTCCCTAGAGGGTCTGAACATATATACTACTGCGGCCATTTAGAGGGCCCTGGGCTCCTGAAGTCCACTGTGGCCCCAGGGAAGTTCCTGGCCTAATTGGCCAAACAATAGCCTCCTTGGGCCCCTGGCCAGCCAGGAGCCCAGGCCAGCCGTGACTTGGGGGTTCCCTCCTCCACAGTGTTGACCCAACGCCAGGCAATCGTGTGGGGCTGGGCAGTGACTCCACAGGCCTGTGCATTAACATTAGTGCCTCCAGGGACTAAGGGGAGAGGTGGTGGGTGAGTGAGTGTGTGTATGTGCCAGTGCATCTGTCTGTGAGTGGGTGTGCATGTGTGCATGTCTTTTGGTGTGTATGTCTGTCAGTGTATGTACCCATCAGTGTGTGTGTCCAATCTGTGTCTGTGTATGTCCTTCAGTGTGTGCCCATCAGTCTGTGACTATGTGCACCCATTAGTACATGTGCCCATCAGTCTATGTGCCCATCAGTCTATGTGCCCATCAGTCTATGTGTATCCATCAGTGTGTGTGCCCATCAGTCTATGACTGTGTGTGCCCATCAGTCTATGACTGTGTGTGCCCATCAGTCTATGACGGTGTGTACCCATCAGTGTGTGTGCCCATCAGTCTATG
>PVJS01051970.1:0-13781 GCA_004027185.1 Glis glis
CAGGGGCGTTCTACCTCCACGCTACACCCCCAGCCCTATTTTTTATACTTTATTTTGAAACCAGGTCTCACAAAGTTGCGGAGGGCCTCACTAAGTAAAGAGAGAGAGAGAGAGAGAGAGAGAGAGAGAGAGAGAGAAAGAGAGAGAGAGAGACGGAGAGAGAGAGAGAGAGCGAGATGAGGTAGGCTGTGAACCCGGATCCTCCGGTCTCCGTCTCCCAAAGTACTGGGATTACAAGCGTGCGCCACCACGCCCGGCTTATTTTTATTTTGAAACATGGTCTCGCTAGGTTGATGAGAGTCTCACTACTTGCTGAGGCTGTCCTTGAATCTGCAATCCTCCTGTCTCAGCCTCTCAAGTACTGGGATTACAGGTGTGCACCACCACGCCAGGCTATGCTGGCATATTCTAAGTACAGGGTGACATTTCTTAAGCGATCATCCTCATATCAGGTGTATTCACTCATGCCTTCCAAAATACTTAATCTGCCCCCGAAAAAGGATCCTTGTCCCTGAAACCTAGCAACTTGAGGATCCCCGAGGAAAGTAGTAGGCATATACTCTCACATTCAAGACCTATGGGTCACACTATGAGTCAATAAAGGTCAGTCTGGGAACTGGGACCATGCATGTCTCCATGAATTAAAAAAACTTAAAAAGCAATCAAGCCAGGGGTGATGGCATATGTCTCTAATCCCAGTACTTGGGAGGCTGAGACAGGAGGATTGCAGGTTTGAGGTCAGCCTCAACAACTTAGGCCCTCAGCAACTTAATGAGACCCTGTTTCAAAATGAAAAATAAAAGAGGGCTGGAGATGTAGCTTGGAAATACAATGCTCCTGGGTTCAATCTCCAGTACAACCAAAATAACTAACTAACTAACTAAATAAATAAATAAATGCACTAATCAAAGAAAAAAAGCTAGGGAGGAAAAAAAGACTCTTTTGACAGTAACTCTGGTGGTTCTTACCAGGGACAAGAAAATATAAACTCTCTCTTCATTTTTTTCTTATACTACAGATAGGAAGAGTTTCTGATCTATTCTACAGTGAGCCCACCTTCACACTTCGCAGGTGAAAGCCCCCAGCTTCGCTATTAATAATGTAGCCCGGCGTGGTGGCGCACGCTTGTAATCCCAGTACTTTGGGAGGCGGAGACCGGAGGATCTGGGTTCACGGCCAGCCTCAGCTCGCTCGCTCTCTCTTTCTCTCTCTCCCTGTCTCTCTTTCTCTCTCTCTCTCTCTACCTAGTGAGGCCCTCTGCAACTTCGTGAGACCCAGTTTCAAAATAAAGCATAAAAAATAGGGCCAGGGGCGTAGCACGGAGGTAGAACACCCCTGGGTTCAATCCCCAGTACCGCAAAAAACAAACAAACAAACAAAAAAAAAAACAATGCAGCACCACCATCCCTGCAGACATAAAAAGCACCTGAACTCAGCAAGTGCCGTAACTGGGTCCTTCCTTAAATACTGGCACTTTTTTCTTATGGCTTTAAATAGAAAGCCAATAATATTCAGAGTAACACAGACTTGTATGTATCCAAAACAGTTTGTTTTTTTTTTTTTTTTTGCGGTACCGGAGGATTGAACCCAGGGGCGTTCTACCTCTGTGCTACACCCCCGGCCCTATTTTGTATACTTTATTTTGAAACCGGGTCTCATGAAGTTGTGGAGGGCCTCACTAGGTAGAGAAAGAGAGAGAGACAGGGAGAGAGAGAGAGAGAGAGAGAGAGCGAGCCGAGGCTGGCCGCGAACCTGGGTCTCCGCCTCCCAAAGTACTGGGATTACAAGCGTGCACCACCACACCCGGCAGTTCCAAAACAGTTTTGAACTTAACTTCACACTTTAATATTCTCTATTATCACAAAAAATGAAGGGAATGGGTAAAAGCAAACTTAAAAAGAAACTGGAGCATCTAAGGCAGAGAGTGGATGTCCTGGTTGATCAAAGACCTGATGGCTAATATCTTCCAGGTCTCAGTTCAGAAGGCAGCTCCCCAGACAGGCCTTTCCTAGCTGCATCAATAAAATAATTCCCACCCAACTGCACTATCTTTATTATTTTTATTTTATTTACTTTTTTGGTACTAGAAATTGAACCCAGGGGCATTTTACCTCTGAGCTACACCCCCACTGCACCCCCTTTTAAAATTTTTTTTATTTTGAAACAGGGTCTCACTAATTTGTTGAAGTCTTCGAACCAGTAATACTCCTCTGTTCAGCTGCCCAAGTACTGGGATTATAGGCATGTGCCACTTTGCATGGCTACACTATCTTTAAATGGTTTCTCAAGGTTTCTAGGAACCCTGGTGTTATAGTTAGATATAAAATGTCCCCTAAAAAGCTCATTTATTAATGTTTGGAGCTGATGTAATTGACTCATGAGGGTTGTAATCCCCGCAGTGCATAAATCCATTGTAATGGATTTATTTGGGTGGTGGCCTAGGTTGGTAGGGTGTGGCCAGAGAAAGTCTGTCCCTGGGCGTGCAGCCTTCCCCACCTCTCCTTCGCATGCTCAGTACACTGATTGGCTTTGATAAGTTTGTGTATGTACATCATGTCCATTGAGGCGTTTCCCTCTTCCCCCCTCCCATCTCCCTCAGTTAGGTCACCTTCTTCTCTCAACTAAGGTTTCTCCTCCTTTTTCTGGAGTCCCTCCCTCCTATGTCCCAATTTCTCCCTAGCTTCCACATATGAAGGACAACATCTGACCTTTCACTTTTTGTGACTGATTAATCTCACTTAGCATAATGTTCTCCAGTTCCATCCATTTCCCTGCAATGACATAATTTTGTTCTTCTTTATGGCTGAGTAAAATTCCATTGTGTATATATCTCATAGTTTTGTAATCAATTTTTCTGTTGATGGACATCTTGGCTGGTTCCATAGTTTGGCAATTGTGAATTGTGTAGTTATAAACATAGATACACATGCATTAGTCTGGTAGTTTTGGTTTCCATTCTTTTGGGTAGATACCCAGGAGTGGTATTGCTGGGTCATATGGTAGGTTCATTCCCATTCCTCTGAGGATCCTCCATAATGTTTTCCAAAGTGGTTGCACTAATTTGCAATCCTACCAACAGTGTATCAGACTTCCTACTTCTCCACATCCTCACCGGCATTTATTGTTTATATTTTTAATGAGTGCCATTCTAATTGGGGTTAGGTGAAATCTCAGGGTAGTTTTGATTTGCATTTCTGATTGCTAATGATGTTGAACATTTTTTCATACATTTATTGGCCATTTGTATTTCTTCTTTTGTGAAGTGTCTATTTAGTTCACTTGCCCATTTTTTAATTGGGTTGTTTGTTTTTTTGAGGGGTGAGTTTTTGAGTTCTCTGTATATTCTAGATATTAGACCTCTATCAGAGGAGTAACTGGCAAAAATCTTCTCCCATTCTGTGGGCTATATGTTGAGGTTCTTGATTGTTTCCTTTGCTGCACAGAAGCTCTTCAGTTTAATGCAATCCCACATATTAATCCTCATTTTAATTTCTTGTGCCTTTGGGGTCTTGTTGAGGAAGTTTTTACCTGTACCTATATGTTGGAGTGTTGGTCCTATGCCCTCTTCAAGTAACTGCAAGGTCTCTGGTCTCATTTCCAGGTCTTTGATCCATCTTGAATTGACTCTTGTGCAGGGTGAGAAAGTGGGGTTTATTTCCAGTTTTCTGCATATGGATAACCAGTTTTGCCAACACCATTTGTTGAAGAGGCTATCTTTTTTCCAGTGTATGTTTTTGGCCCCTTTGTCAAAAATCAATTGGCTGTGTGTGGATTTGCTTCTGAGTCTTCTAATCTGCTCCATTGGTCTATGTGTTTGCTTTTGTGCCAATACCATGCTGTTTTTATTACTATGGCTCTGTAGTAGTGCAGTTTGAAGGCACTGTGATGCCTCCTGCATGGTTCTTATTGCTGAGAACTATTTTGGCTATTCTGGCATTTTTGTTATTCCAATTGAATTTAAGGACTGATTTTTCTATATCTGTGAACAATGATCTTGGTATTTTAATGGGTATTGCATTGAGTCTGTAGATCAGTTTTGGAAAAATGGCCATGTTGATGATATTTATTCTGTCTATCCAAAAGCATGGGAGGTTCTTCCACCTTCTAAGATCTTCTTCAATTTCTTTTTTCAATGTTTGATAATTTTCCTTGTAGAGGTTGGAGCCTGTGATTTAAAGCAGTAGCAGCGACAACGTTTTGAAGTTAGCATGCCAAGCAATGCTGGCACTCATGGCAATCACACATCTCATTAGCAATTTCATTAGAGGGCTTTCAGCCTCGTATCTCAGGGTGCAGTACGACAGTGTTCATTTACTTGAGTCCCTACTTACTTTTTGACACTATATAAGGAAATCTGATCATAATTTGATAATCGGTAAACACTGTTGCAGGGGGTGGTGAGGAAAGGGGAAGACCCTCTCCATTCTGAATTACCTCGATTCCTTCATCTCCTCTTAAATGCTACTGACTGACAGGAGCAATGAAGCTCTACCAGTGAGAAAACTGGAGTGAACCTTTCATTCTAAAGAAGGAATTGTAGCTGAGCGTGGTGGCACACACCTGTCATCCCAGTACTTGGGAGGCTGAGTCAGGAAGATCGCAGGTTTGAGGCCAGCCTCAGCAGCTTAGTGAGATCCTCAGCATCTTAGTGAGACCTTGTTTCAAAATAAAAAATAAAATAGGGCTGGGATGTAGCTTGGAGGAAGAACATCTGTGGATTCAATCCCTGGTACAACAACAACAACAACAAACAAAGAAGAAAGAGGAAGAAGGAGGAGGAGGAGGACTTTTAGTGCACTATGATGAAGCTGCCCATCCCTGCAGCTTTGCCGTTACAAACATTGCAAAACATGGATAGCCCAGGGTAGAAGTGAATTGTATTGTTGCTATTATTATTGTTTTTTTTTTACTTGAGATTCTCTTGTCTAGTATTTTTTATGCCCTCTGTTTTATAGTTCTAGTGTTTGGTTTTTCCAAAAATATCTGATGGTCTGATATGGCAATTTTTAAGGAAAATATATGAGATGGAAGAGCAACATTCTGGGCCCTATACCCATGGAAAATTTTGATTAAGGCTAATCACAACCTTCTGAGTCATTTTAGTACATTAATACAATAGAAGGATGCATTAAAAGTAACGAAGTTACCTGTCAGTGGATTTTAGGTGGACTGGTAATCCAAGCTGGCACATTTCATTAGGTTTTGTGTGTCAAACAACTTAAACAGCAGTGGCTCCAAAAAGTTTGAAAAGAACTTAACTACAAATCACAGCTTTTTTGCTAGCAAAGGTGTTGATCCTTTTAAATGGGTATTAGATACCCAAAACAAAAGGAGGAAAACTCTTTTTTTAAATCACATTCAATGGAATGTTTTGTAATTATTTATTACCTAACCTAGTTGTTCAGAAAAGGAAAAGTCATACCAGGCATGGTGCTGAACACCTGTAATCCCAGTACTTGGGAGGCTGAGACAGCAGGATAGCAGGTTTGCAGCCAGCCTCAGTAACTTAGCGTGAACCTGTTTCAAAATAAAAAATAAAATAGGGCAAAGAAAGAAAGAAGGAAAGAAGGAAGGAAGGAAAGAAGGAAGGAAGGAGGAAGGAAGGAAGGAAGGAAGGAAGGAAGGAAGGAAGGAAGGAAGGGAGGGAGGGAAGAAAGAAAAGATCACACGGTGAAAATCTCACAAGGCCAATGTAACAAAGAGGATAAGATGCAAATGAGAAATTGAACAGGTTCCACTTTTGACAGAACAGATCAACATAGTGATAAGTCACATGATGTTGAATGAGATCAGAATATGCCACCCCAAAACATGCCACCTTGCACATAACTTACTTTGAGCTGGATGCATTTGAGATTCAGCAGACACAGAAAGAGGTCTTCTAGAGCTTTCCTTGACTAAAAGTAGAAACTTCTGAGATGTGCTTCTACAAATTCCCACTCCTTGGGAAGTTTTATGGCTATGAGATCAAGTTGGCACTCAGGTAGATCTGCACAAACAAATCTAAGTCAACCCTTCCTACCCCTAGAAGTTTACAATCCTGTTCCTTTGTCTTATCACACCTCCATCATTGATTGGTGTTAAAGACAGCATATAAGCTTTTACATCTATCTGCTTCTTTTTTTTGTTTTGTTTCAACTTGTCTTTATTATAACATGAGCTATATTTAAGAAATCACCTTTGTCTTGTGACTTTATTTCCCAGTTGTTAAAAAGTCTAAAATTACAATAGAACTCATTGGGAAAATATACTGACAAGTATAAGTGCTGATCTGCTCCTTTGGCTCTTCACTTCTTGGAAGGCCCTCTGTTATGTAGAAATCAAGATCAAATAAAATTTATAAGCCTTTTCTTCTGTTAATCTGTCTTGTGCCAGTCTAACTTGCTGGCTCCCCAGTCAGTGAACCTAAGGGGGCAGAGGAAAATGTTTTCTTACCTTTCTTACAATGCTGAAGAATGTTGTGTAATTAATTGAAAAACAATAGATTTTCGATTCAGATTGATGTCAACAAATTTTACTAATAAATATTACCAGGCAGCATTGGTAAGATTTGTAAATAACAGTGGATCTCAAGAAAACATTTTACTGCTGTAAAGATTCACCTTATCAAAGCCTAAGATACACTCAATATTTTGTCTTCCTATCTGGAAAAAAGTTGTTTTAGAGGAACTGTGTTTACAACCTGTGCTGATGGTGTCCCGTGAGTTGATGGTTCCATAAGAATTTTCACCTTTTGTAAAAAAGAAAAAAGAAAGAAAAAGAAAATCCTGATAATGTCATAACACACTGCTTTCTTCACAAAGAAATATTGAATTTAAAAAAAAAGAAAGAAAAAAACCTCTTGGGGATAAAATGACAAAAGTTCTAAGTGATTTTACAAAAATGATAAACTGCACTGAATAAAGTCCAGTTCACTTGAGAATGTAAAAACTGAAAACCTGGCCAAAGGCACATAAATCCCCTGCTATAAAGAGAAATCAGGTGGCGTAGTGTGGTGGCACATGCCTATAATCCCAGTACTTCGGAGGCTGAGACAAGAGGATCACAGGTTTGAGGTGAGCCTCAGCAAGTTAGAGAGATCCTCAGCAATTTAGTGAGACACTGTTTTCAAAATAAAAAGGGCTGAGAGTGTAGCTCAGAGGTAGAATATCCCTGGGAACAGACCCATCTTCTCCCTCCCTTTCAACACCACTGCATAAATGGGTGAGGGGCCCTTTCTCTGAATCTTCTCTCAGCTTGAGAACTTGGCTTTGAGAGAAGAGAACTTTGGAAGCCGCAGTCAGATAGTTCATTGAAGAGAAGATGCACTGATCCCTCCTTAGACCTGTTCTGAATTTCAGTGAAAGTATCCTGCTATTCATATGCAAGGAAGGACATTTTTGCAGCAACGTTTAACTTCTTATGTGAGCAAGCCTTTTCCAGTTTAACAGCTTCCAGAACAAGGACAGAAATTCTCATTTTAATTGAAAATGAAATCTGTGGGTGCTTATTTTAAATTAACCCTAGGATTCAGTATTTGTACAACCAAAAAATAAGCACAGTGTCCTTTTAAAGAAGCAAATTTAATTATTTATTTTTTAATTTTAAAAATATTATTTTAGGCTGAGACAGGAGGATTGCAAGTTCGCGGCCAGCCTCAGCTACTTAGTGAGGCCCTCTGCAACTTAGTGAGATCTTGTTTCAAAATAAAGAATAAAAAATAGGGCTGGGGGTGTAGCTCGGAGGTAGAATGCCCCTGGGTTCCATCCCCAATACTGCAAAAAAATATATATATATATATATACATAAATAGGTCTATAAAAGATCAAGAAACAACAATTTTTACCTGCTGTGCTTATATGTGAATCTGATCATGTCACACAATAAGGAAATGTTTTTCAAATTCACATAAAACTTTCCAATTGATTTTGCTTTTGACTTGTGGCTTTAATAAGCTTTACTATTCAATAGTATCAGTAACAGTAATAAAAATCAATTTATGACTTTAATCTAAATTAAATCTTCTGAGACTGTCTTTTAAAAGCTTAAACATTAGCCAGAAACAATGGTGCACGTCTGTAATCCTACTATTTGGGAGGCTGAGACAGGAGGATCGCAGGTCCAAGGCCAGCCTCAGCAACTTAGCAAGACCCTGTTTCAAAATAAAAAATAAAAAGGGATGGGAGTATAGCTCAGAGGTAGAATGCCCCTGGGTTCAATTCCTGGTACCAAAAACAAACAACAACAATACCCTTAAATCCCAATTTTGGCTTAAGCCAGTTACTTATTTTATGTTTGCTGATGAGTTTTAAACATTTACAAAAAGGCCGGGTGCAGTGGCGCACACCTGTAGTTCCAGTACTTGGGAGGCTGAGACAGGAAGATTGCAGGTTCAAGGACAGTCTCAGCAACTTAGCTAAACCGTTTCAAAATAAAACATAAAATCAGGCTGGGGGTGTAGCTTGGAGGAAGAACCTTCTTGGGTTCATGCCCCAGTACCAGAAAAAAAAATTACAAAAAGAGAAGAAAGATTGATTTCCAGAAAAGAAAGTTAAATTTAACTTTTTTTTAAAGAAAGTTTTTTTTTTAAAGAAAGGCGTGGTGGTGTACACCTGTAATCCCAGTACTTGGAAGACTGAGACAGGAGGATCCCAGGTTTGAGGCAAGCCTCAGCAATCTAGTGAGGCCCTCGCAACTTAGTGAGACCCTGTTTCAAAATAAAAAATAAAATAGGGCTGGGGATGTAGTTCAGAGGTAGAATGCCTCTGGGTTCAATCCCCAGTACCACAAATAAATAATAAATAAATAAGAATGTTTGGCTAAAATGAATTTTTAGTTTTTAATAGAGAGAAAACCACACTCGCATATATGCTTATTATATAACATATATCATACCGCATTACCTTTTTACAAAGTACAAATGTATAATAATATTTTTAGGACAACTTGGATAAGGTTGAAAAATAAAGTACAAAACTAAAAAGAAGGAAAAATCTTATTTTTCTATCTACACTATTGTTATTCTTTAACAACCTAATGTTCTTTGTAGGGAAGGGGAACTTCACAGTCAGACAAATAGAACCTAGATTTCCAAATAGCACAGTACTGCCTAGGCGAGTTTCAGCTTAGTGGAGTGTCCAAGGAAGGGATCTTTGGGCCACCAGGGGGCAGCATAAGGGCACTGATTTCTTAGGGAATCAACTTCAAAAAGAAGGAAAAAGATTACATCTTATTCAACAAATATGTATTGGACATCTTATGTGCCAGACACATTTACTGGAGGATGAAATGGTGATAACCACTATCAAAAGCATAGCTGCCTACTTCTAATCTTACCAATAATTCAGCTTCTCAGCCTTTCAACAAACATTACATTTTTTCTCTCTCTTTCACCTCTAGTCCCTATTCCTGTTATTGATGTTGCTTTTGGATGGATGATAGCTCAGATGAGACCCTGATCACTTGCTAAGTGGAACAAAAAATTGCCTCAATTGGCTACTCTCTCATTATAGACATTATGCCAGGTTTTTCTCATACCAACGTTATTGTAGGAATGTATTTATTTTCTCTCTTGGCCTACAAAGCTAACTTATTTATCATCTGTTCCTTTATAGAAAAAATTATGCAGACCCTTGATCTAACTAACCCTTCATCTTCTCAAAAGATTCCTTGCCGTGCATAATCCTGGCTTCTACTTCTTCAGCTACCCTGGCTTCTTTTTCTCTCCCTCAGACACATTAAAGCACCTCCTTTCCTCAGGGCTTTTGTACTTGCCCTATCCTTTATCTGGAATGTCTTTTTTTTCCTTTTTGGTTCTAGAGGCTGAATCCCTACCTCTGGGGTATACACCCAGCCCTATTTTATTTTTTTTTAAATTTTGAGACAGGGTCTCACTAAGTTGCTGAGGATCTCGCTAAGTTGCTGAAGCTGGCCTCCAACCTACAATTCTCCTGTCTCAGCCTCCCAAGCACTGGGATAACAGGTGTGCACCACCACACCCTGCTTATCTGGAATGTTTTTAAAGATTTATTCTCATCCTTGAGATCTCATCTTAAATACCATTATTGAGAATGAATACCCCAAATAAGCATTTAGTGGTTGCCCTGTTAGTGAAATTCTGAATTATTCAGTGAAATTTTTCATATAGTGACCAAATAAATATACCACCATCCACCGATGCCCTCCTTTTAATCCTCTACTTTGAATGAGGTACACTTTTCCCACAAGTTTATCTGATCATATATTGATTTCTTATTTATGAATATGATTAGCTTTCATGGTCTTTGTAAATTCTGATTACTTTATTGGTTTCCAGGAGCAACAATCTCAGTAAATCAGGATGAAATTAGCCTGCACAATTTATAATACAGTGTGCATTCAATACTACCGAGGATGAGAAAAAAAGGTAAGAAAATATTATGTGTTTGGGTAACATTCATAAATTCTTTTGCATCAGATTATGCTTATGGTTACAGCAGAACACATGTGCAATTTGCTGGAATCTTCTTAATTTAAAAACAACATTTAAGCCAGGCATGGTGTCGCACACCTATAATCCCAGTACTTGGGAGGCTGAAACAGGAGGATAGCACGTTCAAAGCCAGCCTCGGCAACTTAGCGAGGCCGTCAGCAACTTAGTAAGACCCTGTTTCCCAGTAAGAAATAAGATCTGGTTGGGGGTATAATTTGGAGGTAGAATGCCTCTGGTGTCAATCCCCAGTACCAAAAACAAAAACAACATTTAAATCAGCAATGCTTTTTGTTAATTAACAGCAATCTTCTTAGAAAATTATCTTATGCTCCCTAATAAAGTTTCAAATTTGTTGGGCACACTAGCACATGCCTGTAATCTCAGCTACTCAGGAGGCTAAGGCAGGAAGATTACAAGTTCTTGGCCAGCCTGGGCAACTTAGTGAGACCTAGTCTCAAAACAAAAAAATTAAAAAGGCCAGGACATAGCTCAGTGGTAAAGCATCCCTGGGTTCCATCTGTAGTATCGAGAAAAAAAAATTCAAGCTGGGTGCGGTGGCACACGCTTGTAATCCTAGTACTTGGGAGGCGGAGACAGGAGGATCACAGGTTCAAGGATAGCTTCAGTGAGACTCTCATCAACCTGGTGAGACCCTGTTTCAAAATAAAAATAAAATAGGACTTGGGGTGTAGCTCAGAGGTAGAATGCCTCTGGGTTCAATCTCCAGTGCCACACACCACACACACACACACACACACACACACACACACACACACTACTCAATTTCAGTAATGGAGTCAAAGCTAAAGGAAAAACTTCAAGAGTAAATGTCATAAACATGAGGAAAATAATAAGAGGAAAGCAAAGAATAAGTCAAAGCTGGATCTTATTTATCTAATCACATTAAATAACAGTGGCAAATTGAAGGACATCAGAATATGCCACCCTTAAATATGTCATTTTGTTATCAGTACTGTTTTGAGCTGAAGACAAATGAGAAATAGCAGACAGAAAAAGCTCTGTCTTCTCCTTTTCTACCTGAAAGCAGGACACAAGTTTCCCTTTGTGCCAGGTGTGGTGGCGCACCCCTGTAACCCCAGTACTTGGGAGGCTGAGACAGGAGAATCACAGGTTTGAGGACAGCCTCAGCAAGTAGGAGACTCTCATCAACCTAGCGAGACCCTGTTTCCAAATAAAAATAAAATAGGGCTGGGGATGTAGCTCAGAGGTAGACTTTCCTTGGGTTCAATCCCCAGCACCACACACACACACACACACACACACACACACACACACAAGTCTCCCTTTGTGAAAGTGTTCCCCCTCTTTCACGACAGAAAGGCAAAACAATCTTTAACACTAAAGATGAAGATGGTGCCAAGATCAGTCTGCATAAACAAACCTTACTAAATAAATCTTATCTTTCATTAATTTCCCCTACTCATCCTTCAATACTTTTCTACTTTAAAAGCCCTAATCTTCCTCCTTTCTTATCACTTCTCCACATTTTATCACCCCTTTTAAGATGGCATGTAAACCCGAGTTTAACTGCTGCTTTGATCCCAGCCTCCTAATTACTGGGATAACAGGTGTGCACCACCATGCCTGGCTTCATAAAGAAATCAAAATATTAACAGCAAATAAAATTTGTATGCCTTTTCTTTGGTAGGCTCCAGTCAGGGAACCTAAGAGAACTGAGGAAAGTTTTTCCTCCCCTACAAAATAATCTAAGAACTTAATCCAGTAGGCATTTACTCAGGTTTTTGTTTTGTTTTGTGGTGCTGGGGATGGAACCCAGGGGCATTCTACCTCCGAGCCACACCCCCAGCCCTATTTTATTTTTTATTTGGAAATAGGTCTCACAAAGTTGCTGAGAGCCTTGCTAAACTGCCCGAGGCTGGCTTCAAACCCGCGATCCTCCTGTCTCAGCCTCCTAAGTACTGGGATAACAGGTGTGCGCCACCAGGCCCGGCTTCATAGTTTCTTTTAACTAGGAAGAAACAGGGGTGTAGTGGAAAGAACTTCGAAGTTAGAAAAATCTGGATTGAAATCTTGATACTGTTTAATATAAGACCTTGGGCAAATTATTTCAACTTTGTGCCTCAATGTCTACATCTATAAAGCAAAGATGGTAAGAACTACTGCGTACAGCAGTTATGAATGAAATATGTAATAAAATACATAAGACACTTAGTGCCAAGTAAAGCCTTGGTAACATTTACTTCCTCAATCTTAATGGCTATCTCTGTGGCTAAGATTGCTGGGAAAAGATGAGCAGGATGGAGACACTGTAATCTTGAGCTTTTCTTTCTTTAGGTGAGGGCGCCTTAGAAATGTACGGGGTCCCACTGTGCTAGCTGGTGGCCTCATGCAAAGGTCTTTGTGACAGACAGAAGGATTTGAGAAAAATCTAAGATCCCAATGAGTATAAATAAAAACACAGAAGGGAAGCAATCACTGTTATGAATATCATGGAGTGATCAGAGAGGAAGGGAAAGAGAACATCTACGTGTTTATCAACATGTAACAAGAGCTTCTACCCAATTATTTGGGTTGAAAGGGCCTCTATTAAGGAAATAATCCTAAATGCATAAAAATAAGTGAGCATATGGATGTTTATCTCAACTGGAAAAACTAAAACCAACCCGAATGATGAGAAATTGGAAAGTTATTAACTTACAGTATTTTCAAATGATGGAATTTTATTTTGCCATTGTAAATAATACAAATTAGTATTGCCAATTCGATTATGTAAAGAAAAAAGGACACAGAGGAAGAAAGATTGGAAGGAAATACAAGATGGTTTTATATGTACTTAACTTTTTGAATGGTGAATTATGAATATAAAATTCCATTTTTTTAGTGCTGCCTATTTAAAAAGTAAAAAGTATCTGCCCATAACCAATGTTATTTGTATTATTAAAAGTTTTCTTTTTGTACTGGGGATGGAACCCCCAGCCCTTTTTTATTATTATTTTTTATTTTGAAACAGGGTCTCACTAAGTTCCTAAGGGCCTTGCTAAGTTGCTGAGGCTGGCCTCAAACCTGAGATCCTCCTGTCTCAGCCTCCCAAGTACTGGGATTACAGGAGTATGCCACTCTGCCCAGCTAAAAGGTTCTTTTTTAAGCTGGGGATGGTGCATGCCTGTGATCCCAGCTACTTGGGAGGCTGAGGCTGGAGGACTGCCAAGTTTGAGGCTAGCCTGGGCAACTTAGCAAGACCCTATCTCAAAACAAAACTTAAAAATAGGGCTAGGGATATAGCTCAGGGGCAGAGCAGTTGCCTAGCATGTGCAAGGCCCTGGGTTTGATCCCCAGTATGAAAAAAAAA
>PVJS01051971.1:0-13783 GCA_004027185.1 Glis glis
GGGGCGTGGCGATCGGGGCGTGGCGAGCGCCGTCCTGCTGGGCGCCCCCGCCGGGCGGGCTGGGCGCCGTGCGCGCGCGCGGGGGGCGGGCGCGGGCGCGGGCGCGCGCAGGGCAGCCGGGCCGACGCGCCGCCTCGTCCTCGCCCGGGGCTGCGGGCCGCCGGCCCCTCCCCTCCCCCGCGCCCTTGTCCGCGCGACCCGGCGGCGGGCTCCAGTCGGCAGCATGAGCAGCGGCGGCGACGTGGTGTGCACGGGCTGGCTGAGGAAATCGCCCCCCGAGAAGAAGTTGCGGCGCTATGTGAGTGCGGGCGCGGCCGCGGGGGCGCGGGGCGCGGGGCGTCCGGGCCGCGGGGTCTGGGGGCTCCCGGGCGGCGGCGGCAGGCGGGCCTGGGGCCTGGGGGCCGCGAGCGGCGGCCGGGGCGCGGGCACCTGCACACCTGTCACAGGTGCGCCGCCGAGGGGCGGGGCGGGGCGGCCGCCGGGCTGCGGGTCCTCCCGGGCGAGCGGGCGGCCGCCGCGCCTCCCCGCCAGCCTCCCCGCAAACTCAATATTGCATCGAAGTTTGTATCGATTGTTTTTGCAGACCCGGAGAGTTGGCTCCCGGGGCTGGGGCCGTGGTGAGCCCGGGCGGTGCCGCCGGCGGGGTCGGGTCGGGTCGGGGTCGGGCCGGCGAGGGGGCGGAGGCTGCGGGGCGGCGCGGCGCGTCCCGGCCCCACAAAGGGCGAGGCGCCTCGCACCCGCGCCCCTTCCCTTTCTCCGCCCGCCCCTCCCGGTGCCGCCCGCTTCCTTCCAGTCCACGGCCGCTGCATCACGGGCAGCGTCAGCGGCATGTGCAGCCCTGGTATTAAGTGACTCATTTGTTTGTCCCCCTTCTTTGCCTTTATTCTGTATGTCTCTCACATACACCGCCCCCCTCCCGGCCCCACGATGGTGACACTGCAGTTTGGTCTGCTCGAACTGGCCCGGGTTTTGTGTCGTGCAGCCCCTGATGTCTGGGGTCGGGAGAGATCGAGGGTTTCCAGTGCCAGGTGGTGCCAAGCGACAGTGTTTACCGAAATTGCTGGGACGGCCTCTCCCCTCTAGGTGAGAGACTGGGAAGGTGGCTCCGGCTGGTGCTGAGCGGTGAGGCGGTCTGGCTCTGCCCCCCCCCCCCGCACACCAGAGGATGCCTTTCCTGGTGAGGTCAAAGTACAGCATGGTGCCATTTACTGAGATGTGGCTGACATCGGTCCTGGGGTAATCGCAGGAGTTTAGAAATGAATGCTGAAGTAAGGTTGCTAAAAGACACAGGGTCTCCCGTCTTCTCCCTCTTCGTTTCCCACGAAATGCCCTTGTGACAGGGACTTGTGCGGGACTCAGGGGATCGCTCCCACAGCCTGGAAGTGAGCCCTTGCCTTCCAGCTGCAGTGCATCAAGGGAGCTCTGAATACACCCTGCCCTGTGTCAGCGCACCAGCGGCTGGCCGTGGGGGACAGAAGCTTACCAGAGTTTCCTGTCTTCGCTCTCCAGATCAGAATCAAGGGACTTCTGGCCTCTGGACTGAGGAAGTGACATTCTGTTTTTCAAAGGAAGTGTTGTTTTTGAGGCGTGTTTGTGTCAATGAAATCAACTAGATCGTTTGCTGAGAAAAAAAATCTAAGGATTTAAGCACATGACTTTTGAAAGTGGACTTGGATTTAACATGTAGTAAGGGTGAGACGGTGAAGTGTTTACCTCAGTTTTAAAGCGCACTTTCTGGGGGGTTGATGTAGCCAAAGTATTATAATTACTAAGAACCTTTTTCTTGTTCAGGGTTGGATCAGTTCATTAGGAAAATTGAATTTTCTTATTAGGGTTAAGAAAGAGTCTATTAACATTTTTATAATTTTTTAAACCTTTGTCCCAAAGACCTTCCAAAAATTATCTATAAAAGTAGATATCATACCAGCTAGTGGAATAGAGTGTCCAGTAAAAAAAATGTGACCCTTAATTCTCAAATTAGAACACTACCCTAAAGAACCTTGAAACTTTGTTTCTGAAACAACTTGCCAAGAAGTTGACACTGTATCTACATCTGACTGATGACTACTTCAACTCTATCACCCAGGCTCTGTGACCCATTTCTTGGGTATTTTTGTTGAAGAACTACTTTAGCTCAAAACAACCAAATTTGGAGACTTTCGTCTCAAGCACCTTTTTCACCCATTTGAACCACTTGACCCCTTTAGAATCATTTGATGACCTTAGCCTCTCTCTTTCCTGTCTTCCTCCTGCCTCCAGTCCATGAGGCATCTGACTAAACTAGCAACAGCTTTTCTTAAGCTAGGTTGGAATGTGTTCAGCTGATAAGCCTGGAAGGCTTTCTCTCTGTGAAGTTCAGTTCCCCTGGTTAAAACAGCCAGTCTGTGCAACCCTGAACTTCTGGGGGAGTAGTCTACCTTTAATTTCTTCACTCTTATTGTAAGTTAGAACTCCGCCAGTCCCCTCACTTTGTTAGAGATCCAGTTCATTAGAACCAAACTTGAAAAGAAGTATTCCCAGCCCCATTGCTAAACACATGCCACCAAATAGCTGCTGCCTCTGGTAGACATAATGGGCATAATGGCATTGTAGACTGACAAATTTTCATTATAAGAATACAGTGAGAAGCGGGGCGTCATCAAGCATGCCTGTGATCCCAGTACTTGGGAGACTAAGACAGGAGGATCACAGATTCAAGGCTAGCCTCAGCATCTTAGTGAGAACTTGTTTCAAAATAAAAATAAGAGCTGGGCGTGGTGGCACAGGCTTGTAATCCCAGTACTTGAGGCAAAGACAGGAAGATCCGGGTTCGTGGCCAGCCTCAGCTACTTAGTGAGGCCTTCTGCAACTTAGCGAGATCCTGTTTCAAAATAAAGAATAAAAAATAGGGCTGGGGGTGTAGCTCAGGTAAAATGCCCCTGGGTTCAATCCCTAGTACCACAAAAAATAAATAAAAATAAAAATAAAAAATAAAATAGGGCTGGGGCTATAGCGCAGAGATAGATGCCCCTGGGTTCAGCCCCTAGTAAAACACACACACACACACACACACACACACACGAATACATTCAGCATCTGATATAAGGGGTGGGAGGAGTAGTTTATGCAGTACCTTGCAATGATTTAAAACCGTTTTTAAAAACCTTCCTCTCATTTCATTTGGGGAGAGGGGTAGATGTAAGAGGAAGAACTTGGAGAAGCTATGGCAAATATTCTCAGGGATTAGTGTTTAGGGTTTTTCTTTCTCATCATCTTTTTCTAATTGATTAATCATAAGAAAATGTAAAATATCTCTTGGGAATTTGCTGTGTGCCCCGGAGGAATTACCAAAAAATGACTGGAAAATGCTGAGCAATGCCCTTGAGGCATCATGTGGTTGCATTGGGAGTTAGGAGAGGAAATAACACCAATGTGCCTGAGGGTGTGTGTGTGTGTGTGTGTGCCTGAGCACACATAGACATGTATGCAAAGCCTAAGCAGGATTGTCTTGGGGGAAAACATACATTGCAACATACACTGCACTATAATTTTCTATTAATTTCCCTGTGTTAAAAGATTAAGGGAAACAGAAGCTTGGTTGCAGCACTGCCCCCTAGTGGCCAATTCTAAGAAAGTTGTGTATTGGTTGTAATGAACACCTGCATGAAGGAAATATGAGTTGTTTATTTTTATTTTATTTATTAAATATGTTTATTAAGCCAGGCATGGTGGCACATGCTTGTAATCCCATATTTGGGAGGCTGAGATAGGAGGATCGCAGGTTTCGCGGCCAGCCTCAGCTTAGTGAGGCCCTCCGCAACTTAGTGAGACCCTGTTTCAAAATAAAGAATACAAAATAGGACTGGGGGTGTAACTCAGAGGAAGAATGCCCCTGGGTTCAATCCCCAGTACCACCAAAAAAATATGTTTATTAATCATATGTGTCCCAGACACTGTTCTGGGAATAAAATTAATCCATTCCTTCAGTGTAAGTAGATGACCTTGCCTTCTCCTTCACAAAGAAAATTGATTAGGGAATAGCCATCGGCTACATAATGCATTCAAATTTCCAAGTTTACCTGTATTTACATGGTTCCTTTCCTTTTCCCCTCTTCTTAGAGTAAATGAGACTCCCCCATCTACCTGAGATAACCTGCTGCCTCTACTTAGGGTCATAGTCTCTCCTCCCTACTCAGAAAATTCTTACTCTTTCTGTCATGAATCTTCAACTTTTCCCCTCTACCTGTTCTTTTCTGTTAACATTTAAGCATATTTTTTTATGTGTGTGTGGTACCGGGTATTGAACCTAGGGTATTTTACCTCCAAGCTACATCCCCAGCCCTATTTTTATTCTTTATTTTGAAACAGTCTCACTAAGATGTGGAGGGCCTCACGAGGTTGCTGAGGCTGGCCGCGAACCTGCAATCCTCCTGTCTCAGCCTCCTAAGTACTGGGATTACAAGCGTGCACCACCACACCTGGCTTTTATTATTTTAACATAACTTTTTTGAGACATAGACAGAGGTGTATTTAGGAGGGTAGGAAATACATATTCAAGGAAGAATGCGGGCCACCCCAAGATTGAGAAAGACCCTTTGGGAGTGCAGGGATATTTATTTATTTTTTAAACAAAATTAATGGATTAATGGGGATTAAACACAGAGGCATTCTACCTCCAAGCTACACCCCCAGCCGATTTTATTTCTTATTTGGAAACAGGGTCTTGCTAGGTTGATGAGAGTCTTACTACTTGTTGAGGCTGTCCTCGAACCTGTGATCCTCCTGTCACAGCCTCCCAAGTACAGGGATTACAGGCATACACCACCATGCCCAGCAGAGCTCTTTTTTTATAGGGGACTTTTGTGAGGGGTGGGCAACATAACCATTTTTAACAGAATTTTCCCCTTGTATCAGAGCCCCTCCTACTCACATTGCTTTCTCCTTTTCTTTTTTTTTTTTTTTTTTTGTGGTACCGGGGATGGAACCCAGGGGCATTCTACCTCCGCGCTACACCCCCGGCCCTATTTTTTATACTTTATTTTGAAACCGGGTCTCACGAAGTTGCAGAGGGCCTCACTAAGGAGAGAGAGAGAGAGAGCTGAGGCTGGCCGCGAACCCGGATCCCACCACGCCCGGCTTTCTCCTTTTCTTTAGGGCTAAACTTGTTAATGGTTGTTTATACTATCTTCATCTCTCCCACCTACTCAGTCTGCTCCAATCCAAACCTACTTTGTCATTTCATCAAAGCTGTTCTCACAAAGGCTCCAGTGACAATACCCAGGTCACTAAATTCAGAGGGTGTGTGTGTGTGTGTGTGTGTGTGTGTGTGTTACTGGGGATTGAACCCAAGGGCATTCTACCTCTGAGCTATACCCCCTTTTATATTTTTTGTTTTGAAACAGGGTTTCACGAGGTTGCTGAGGCTTTTCTTGAACCTATGATCCTCCTATCCTAACTTCTCAAGCACCGGGATTGGCCAGAAGATGTTTTTTCATCCCTCATTCTAATTAATGTCTTTACTGCGTGGTTACAGTTGACCACTCTTTCTTGAAACGTCTTCCTCTTGTCTTAAGAAACACCACTTGCCGGGCGTGGTGGCGCACGCTTGTAATCCCAGTACTTTGGGAGGCAGAGACCAGAGGATCCGGGTTTGCGGCCAGCCTCAGCTCTCTCTCTCCCTGTCTCTCTCTCTCTCTCTCTCCTTAGTGAGGCCCTCTGCAACTTTGTGAGACCTGGTTTCAAAATAAAGGATAAAAAATAGGGCCGGGGGTGTAGCGCGGAGGTAGAACGCCCCTGCGTTCAGTCCCCAGTACCGCAAAAAAAAAAAAAAAAAGAAACACCACTTATGCCTGGTTTTCTTCCTTTTCTGGCCGATCTAAATCTCCTTTGCAAGACTGAGTTGCTTTAGCCAGTCTTTAAATGTTGAAGCACCTTTGTAACAGTGGCTGTGTGGTTTCTCCCCATTGGCAATCTTGTCCATTGTCCTGGTTTGGATCATCATCTACATACTAGTCAGTATCAAGTTAAATTTCCATCCCAGAATTGTGTTCTAAATTCCAGACTTGCATATCCAACAGTTAACTGGGCATTTCTATCTGAATATCTCCCAGTCAACACAAACTCACCATACCCAAAACTAAACAACTCCTCCTCCTCTTTCTTCCTCCAATTTTTTTTTTTTTTTTTTTTTTGTGGCACTAGGGATTGAACCCAGGGGGATTCTACCTCTGAGCTACATCCCCAGTCCTATTTTCTTTTTATTTTTTTGCGGTACTGGGGATTGAAACCCCCCAGCCCTATTTTTTAATTCTTTATTTGGAAACAGGGTCTCACTAAGTTGTGGAGGGCCTCACTAAGTAGCTGAGGCTGGCCGCAAACCTGTGATCCTCCCGTCTCAGCCTCCCAGTATTGGGATTACAAGTGTGGGCCACCTTGCCCGGCTTTATTTTTATTTTGAAACAGGGTCTTGCTAGGTTGATGAAAGTCTCACTATTTGCTGAGGTTGTCCTTAAACCTACGATCCTCCTGTCTCAGCCTCCCAAGTACTAGAATTACAGGTGTGTACCACCACACCCGGCTCCTGTACATGTTTTCATATTTTGTTATATTACACTTAAGAATGTATTTCTCTTTTTAAAAGCAGTTGTAAAGGCATTGTATTTTTAAATTTCAGTGTCTATATGTTTCCATACTAAGATATGGAAATGTAGTTGGTTTCTGTGTGTTTGTTTTATATCTTGTGATCTTGCTATACTCAGTCTAGGATTTTTTTCCAAGGGGGGATTCATTGAGATTTTTCTATGTAGACTGTGTTAAGTCAGCTTTCTGTTAACTATAACAAATACCCAAGATAATCAGCTTAGAAAGAGAAGAGTTTTGTTTTGACTCACAGTTTTGGACTTTTAGTTTATGGTCAGCTGGCCTCTTGCTTCTGGGCCTGCGGTGAGGCAGCACGCAGTAGAGGAAGCCTAGTCACTTCATGGCTGGGAGTGAAAAGAAAGAGGAAAGGGCTGGGGTTCCAGTATCTTCTTCAAGGGCACTCACTCCACCCGTGACCAGAAGACCTCCCAGTCGGCCCCACTTCTTAAAGTTCTCACCACCTCCCAGTTGTGCCAAGTTGGGGACTAAGCCTCTCACACCTTTAGGGGACATTCAAGATCCAAACTGTGGCAAGATAATCTGTCATTTGCAAATAGGGACAGTATTCTGTCCTTCCGCTGTTAGGAATTTTATTTCTTTTTCTTGCCATATTGCACTGGTTAGATTTTTCAGTACCATGTTGAATAACAGCTGAGAGTAGAAATCCTTGCCTTCATCCCAATCTTAGGGGGAAATCATTGTCTTTCACCATTAAGTAGAATGTTAGCAGTACGTTTTTATAAGTGCTTTTTATCAGTTGAGGAAGTTGCCCCTCTATTTTTTCTGAAAGTTTTTGTCATGAATAGGCATTGAATTTTGCCAAATGCTTATTCTGCATCACTTGGTATGATCATGTAAGCCTGCTTTTTAAATTATTGGTGCATTGTAATTGTACATAATAATGAGATTCATATCGATACCTTATAATATTATTTGGTCTGTTTCCTTCCCTGTACCTTCCTTCCCCTTCCCTTCCTTCCTCTCTGGGATCTCCTTCCACTACTCTTCTGGTCTATCTTCTATTTCCATGAGGTCCCTCTCTTTCCATTTTTCTCTCTAGTTTAGTAAGCCTGCTAATATGGTGATTTGCAATGATTGAGTTTAAAATATTGAAACAAACTAGAATATCTGGAATTAACCCAAGTTGGTTGTGGTGTATAGCTATTTCTTTATAATGCAGAATTCTGTTTGCTAGTGTTTTGTTAACAATTTTTGTCTATCTTTTTGTTAAGATTTTTATGTTGCCTGTAATCCCAGTACTTGGGAGGCTGAGACAGGAGGATTACAGGTTCTAGGCCAGCCTCAGCAATTTAGCAAGGCCCTCAGCAACTTAGGGAGACCCTGTTTCAAAAATAAAAAGGGCTAAGGATATAGCTTTGAGGTAGAACACCCCTAGGTTCAATCCCCAACACCAGAAAAAAAAAATCAACGTATAAGATTCTGGAGCCTACTTTTAATAGTGGTTCAAAATGCAAAGACTTCCCAGGAAGTGGCGACCCTTCAAACTCAGTTTGTAGCTCCTTCCCTCCAGGTCCCTCCAACAGGAGCTCTCTTCTGGACTGGCTTCCAAGGCTCTTTTTTCACTTTTACTTTGGCATTCTCATATTGGGTTTCTGTTAGTTTCCCTTTGCTAGATTATGAGCACTTTTCACCAGAGTGTGAGCATCTCACTTAGAGCTTGGTGCAGGCTTGGTGCCACTTGCCAGCTATAAGCAAGGTACTTTCAAAGTCATTGTCATTTATTTATTATACCTACCTTTCCTCCCAGTTTTATGCTTGCTTCTTTTTACTTATTTACCAGTTGTCAAAATAGTGAGTGGGTTTCTTAGTATCCTTCAAGTGATCAGTTGGGCTATGTTTGAGTATTGTTATGAGCTCACATATTTAAACCTATTTGTTGTGTTTGAATCTATTATATTTGTTTTCCTTGTTGAAGTTCAGATTGTACTACCTTTAGCCAGTGGGAGCCTATTCAAGTTGGATCAATTTGGATCCTTTTGACATGACACTGCTAGGTTTTTTTTTTTTTTTTTTTGTGGTGCTGGGGATTGAACCCAGGGGCATTCTACCTCTGAGGTCTACCCCCAGCCCTATTTTATTCTTTTATTTTGAAACAGGGTCTCACTAAATTGTGGAGAGCCTCACTAAGTTGCAGAGGACCTCACTAAGCTGAGGCTGACCGCGAACCTGCAATCCTCCTGTCTCAGCGTCCCAAGTACTGGGATTACAAGCGTGCGCCACCACACCCGTTTACACTGCCAGTCTTTGATAGCTTCTTTGGGGGCCTATTTTATTTTACTATAAATGCTACATAGAAACCCCTATGGGCTGCCGGGCATGGTGGTGCATGCTTGAAATCCCAGTACTTGGGAGGCTAAGACAGGAGGATCGCAGATTCGCGGCCAGCCTCAGCTACTTAGTGAGGCCCTCTGTAACTTAGTGAGACCCTGTTTCAAAATCGAAAATAAAAAATAGGCCAGGCATGGTGGCGCACACTTCTAATCCCAGTACTTGGGAGGTGGAGGCCGGAGGATCTGGGTTCGTGGCCAGCCTCAGCTACTTAGTGAGGCCCTCCACAACTTAGTGAGACCCTGTTTCAAAATAAAGAATAAAAAATAGGGCTGGGGGTGGAGCCTGGAGGTAGAATGCCCCTGGGTTCAATCCCTGGTACCGCAAAAAAAAGAAAAGAAAAAATAGGACTGGGGTGTAGCTTGGAGGTAGAATGCCCCTGGGTTCAATCCTAGTACCACAAAAAAGAAAAGAAACCCCTATGGGTGCTAAGGGGCAATTTGCTATTGGGTTGGTCACACATTTATTTCTTACATGGTTATAATCAACATGAGATATCATTTTTGTATTCTGCTTTTTTTCCACAAACTGTCACTGTGAATATTTTATCTTTACATAATATTTTTTCCAATTACTAATTATTGAAATTTTTATCATACAGAAAAACAAAGAAAATGGTATAATGAATATAGATTCACATGATTTCAAATATTATCAAGATTTCTATACATCTGTTTCATCTGTCCCTTTTAGTATTCCTTTGCTGGATGACTTTAAAGAAAATCTTAGAAATGTACATAAATATTATAAATATCATTTGAGTGGATGTACCATACCTTATGTTCATGTATCCCTGGTTAGACATCTATGTTCCATCCCATTATTCACTGTCATATACAATCTAGGCCTGGCGTGTCATACAGGTGGCACATCTGAGAGCTCACCCACACTGATGAGCAGTAGCATGTAGACCTCCTCAGCCATCACCACAGTTCACTTAGAAGTTTTTTTGGGGTAGACCATCAGTGTCTTTCCTTAGCTTGCCTTGGAGGAACCTGCCAATTGGAGCTCTGCTGGCTTGGAAGAGCAAGGGGAAGTGCTAAGTTTTATATATGGTAGTGAGGCTAATTTTCTTAGGAGAACTATAGACATGAGCCTGTTGCTTTAATATAATTTTGTACAGAAAAAAAACTGAGTACAGGTTAAATGTATATATAATTTTTATGGATACCAAGAGAAACTAGCATGTGTTGAGGTTAAAGTCTGTGAGACGTCTATCTGAAGATACCATCATTAACAAATAGTAAGAGTCTACTGCATTCATGGTATTCCCCTCAGTGTTTACAGTCTTGTTGGGGAAGTAGCCTGGATTATAATTAGGTAGGCCGTACGTACCACACAGATGGCAAAGACCAGTGCTGTAGGGGCCCAGAAGGAACTGGTCTCGTGGTCAGTGAGTTCAGTGTTATAAGACTTGTACTAGGATTTTACTTGCTGGATAATGTGCCATTTCACCTCCTGCACTCCATTTCTAGTAGATTCTTGGGACTCAGTTCAGGTGTCACCTTGGGGCAGGCAGCCTCTCCTGCCCCAACCTCCCCATCAGAATGAGTATGGGAACTCACTCTCCCATGTTATTTTTCTGCCTTGGTACCACTCAGTCACTGTTGTCTTGGGCTCCTCTCTGGACCAGTAGCTTCTAGAGTGCATGGGGTCCTTTGTTCCTTGGTACCTGAAGCATAGTAAGTCATTGATTGAGTAATATTTTATATACTTTTAAGTATTGAACAAATACTACTTTAGGGTTGGTTATATTTCCTCCAAGAGCTTGAGCTGCAGTTGAGTTGAAAGTGTGATTGTAAGTCAGGCATGGTGGCTCACGCTTGTAATCTCAGTACTTGGGAGGCTGAGACGGGAGGATCCGGGTTTGCTGCCAGCCTCAGCTACTTAGTGAGGCCCTCCGCAACTTAGCAAGACCCTGTTTCAAAATAAAGAATAGAAAATAGGGCTGGGGGTGTAGCTCAGAGGTAGAATGCCCCTGGGTTCCATCCCCAGTACCACAAAAAAAAAAAAGTGTGATTGTAAGCTGGGTGTGGTGGCGCACACTTGTAATCCCAGTACTTGGGATGTTGAGACAGAAGGATCTCAGGTTCGAGGCCAGCCTCAACAACTTAAGTGAGACCCAATGCAACGTAGTGAGACCTTGTTTTAAAATAAACAATAAAATAGGGCTGGGGGTATAGCTCAGAGGTAGAGTTCCCCTGGGTAAAGCCCCAGTACCCTACCCATACACATACACAAAGTATGATTGTTTTAGCAACAGGTTTGGGGAACTTTCATGGGATGAGCTAATAATAATAATAATTTCACTCCTATAATAAAATTATTGTAAACAAAGATCACAAAAAATAGCAATATTTATAGAGTACCTGCAATGCTTCTTCCAAGGCATTAGCATTTTAGTGTATTTCCTAATCTATTTTTCTGTGTGTGTGTGTGTGTGTATGTACTTTGTATGTTTTACAGAATAAGAATGGCTGTACCACCCTTTGTATACCTTAAGATATTGAAAATGTTTCCCCATCACAAAATAGTCTTCTAAAACATAGCTTTTAATGACCACTTACGCCAAATAGCATAACACAGAGCTTCTGAAGTATGTGTAATGAAAGGATGCGCTAAACATTTTCACATGTTCTTGATGTTCAATTACTTTTATTATTTTACCAAAATATGTATAAACAAAAGCTATGAGTTATAAACATGTATAGCTTCTCCATAATTATAAGACCAAAACAAATTACAAATTAAATATAAAACTTCAAAGCCAATATAATTAACATTAATAATAGATATCTTGCAGCCAGGCATGGTGGCGCACACCTGTAATCCCAGTACTTGGGAAACTGCGACAGGAGAATCACAGGTTCTAGGACAGCCTCGGCGACATAGTGAGACTCTCCCCCAAAGAGCTGTAAAAAGCACAAGCTCTGAGGTAATTCCTGGACTGAAGTCCAAATTATGCCTACTATGTGCTTTGTGGGCTTGGGCAAGTTAATCTTCCTGAGCTTTAATTTCTTATTCTGTAAATTAGAGTTAATGGTAACTTGTTTTCAGGCTAAAGATAAAAGGATGGAAGAAATAACAGTAACTTTAATCAGTTAATTGACTAGTTATAGCTCTGAGAACTGCAAACTTGAATCATTTTGTTTTTGTTTAGTCAGATCTTGCAACTAAGCTTTGTGAAAATCTCTCTCTTCTAGGGGACATATTCCTTGGGCAGAGTCTGCAACCTTCTGGTCACTCTGGATCATTGAAAATCCACCTTCAAAAAATTTCAGTGAGCCGGGCGTGGTGGTGCATGCTTGTAATCCCAGTACTTGGGAGGCTGAGACTGGAGGATCTGGATTTGCGACCAGCCTCAGCTACTTAGTGAGGTCTCTGCAACTCAGTGAGACCCTGTTTCAAAATAAAGAATGAGAAATAGGGCTGGGGGTGTAGCCCAGAGGTAGAATGCTCCTGGGTTCAAATCCCAGTACTGCAAAAAAAAAATTTTTTTTTTCAGTGTAACCAAGCATGGTGGCTCATTCCTATAATTCCAGTACTTTGGAGGCTAAAACAGGAGGAGCACAAGTTCAAGGCCAGCTTCATCAATTTAGTGAGACCCTGTTTCAAAATGAAAAATAAAATAAAGTAGGCCTGGGGGTGTAGTTCTTGTTTGTCTTCCATTCGTCCATGTGTCCATTTTTGTGCCAATACTGTGCTGTTTTTGTTGCTATAGCTCTGTAGTATAATTTGAAGTCAGGTATTGTCGTATTTCCAGCATGTTTTTTATTCCTTAGAATTGCTTTGTCTATTCTGTCATCTGTTCTTCCATATGAATTTTAGGAGTCTTCTAGCTCTGTGAAGAATGTAATTGGTATTTTGATAGGGATTGCATTGAGTCTGTAGATTGCTTTGGGTAAGTATGGTCATTTTGATGATGTTTATTCTGCCTTTCCAAGAACATGGGAGGTCTTTCTGTCTTCCAGTTCTTCTGTGTTCTATAATTTTCGTTGTAGATGTCTTTTACTTCCTTGGTTAGATTATTTTATTCTTTCTAAGGCTATTGCGAATGGAATTGTTTTTCCACATTTCTTTTTCAGTGGATTCATGATTGGTGTATAGAAAAGGTTTTGATTTTTGTAACTTGATTTTGTATACAGCTACCTTGCTAAATTTGTTTATCAATTGGCTCTAGACGTCTTCTGCTTGAGTTTTTTGGGTCTTCTAAGTATATGATCATGTCATCTGCAAATAGAGATAATTTTACTTCTTTCCCTATTTGTATCCCTTTAATTTCCTTCTTTTGCCTTTTTGCTCTGGCTAGAATTTCAAGTACTCTATTGAATAGCAGTGGTGATAGTGCACATCCTATCTTGTTCCAGAATTTAGAGGAAATACTTTTGGTTTTTCCCCATTCCGTATGATGTTGGCTTTGGATTTATCATGTATTGCCTATATGATATTATGGTAATTTCCTTCTACCCCTAATTTCTTCAGTGTTTTTAGCATGAATGGGTGTTGGATTTTTTCAGATGCTTTTTCTGCATCTATTGATATGATCATGTTGTTTTAGTCACTTGATTATGTTTATTGACTTGTGTATGTTGAACCAACCTTGCATCCCTGGAATGAAACCAACTTGGTTATGGTTCACTATCTTCTTGATGTGTTTTATTTTTATTCATTTATTTTTTTGTGTGGTACTGGGGATTGAACCCAGAGGCATTCTACCTTCGAGCTACACACCCAGCCCAATTTTATTTCTTTTTTTTTTTTTTTTGCAGTACCGGGGATTGAACCCAGGGGCGTTCTACCTCCGAGCTACACCCCC
>PVJS01051972.1:0-13783 GCA_004027185.1 Glis glis
CCTTCTCCTCCTCCTCCTCTTCCTCCTCCTCCCCCTCCTTCTTCTTGTGGTACTGGAGATTGAACTCAGGGGCATTTGACCTCAGCTACACCCCCAGCCCTATTTTATATTTTTATTTTAAAACAGGGTCTCACTAAGTTGCAGAGGGCCTCGCTAAGTTGCTGAGGCTGGCCATGAACCTGCGATCCTCCTGTCTCAGCCTCCATTACAAGTGTGCGCCACCACGCCTGGCTACCATTTGCTATTTCTAGTCGAATGTTTCTTGTATTCTGGTTTTGTAGGATACCATCTTACACTGCTCTTACTGAAGACCTCCTGATAGAACATCAATTACTGGAAGGCCAGGATTGTTTCTCCTAATTTCACGCCCCTGTGGTATTAAGCCCAGTGTCGTAAGCGTTTTGGTGAGCGTACAAATGCACACACCAAGGCTGAGAGCGGTGCGTGCCGTGAGCAGTGAGGACAGTGAGCAGTTGCCTTATTAGTCAGAGTGACCGGAGAAGCATGCTGGAGACAGGCCACGGCCCTGAAGAGTAACTGTGACCTGGATAGAACAGCAAAGAAGTGCATGCCACACAGGAGGTGACAGGCATCCTGGGAACGGGCACAGTGGCAAGAGGGGCTTGGTGACAGCAGAGCACAGCTGTAGGATGAGACAGAGCAGAGTTGGGGTTAGCTGAGCCACCTGGCTGCCCCAGGGGTCCTGGCTTGTAGGTGAAGTGTCTCCCCAGAAGTGCCTTCTGAGGTTTTATTGAAATCCTATGCATCAGACCAACAGCATAGAAACTGAGAAACTGGGTCTAGAACTGGTGAATCTTTATGATGACAAACACATTTTTACCAAATTAAACATAGTTACTGCAAAATCATTTAGGGGATTGTTCTCTGCATATTTTGTCAGTAGTAAATTTATTCTCTGGTTGCTGCTTTTATTATGTTTTCTTCTAGTAGTTTTACAGTATTGTATTTTACATTTAGTTCTATGATCCATTCTGAGTCCATTTGAAAGTTGTAAACTGTGCCTAGATTAACTTCTTTGAATGAGCTGCCTTTCCTAGTTGTTCTCAGGGCTCATTTTAGTCAGAGGATCATTTCTAAAGCTCAGTATGCTCTTCCTATCTCACAGTTTTGGAGTTGCATCCACCATTTCTCCTGGACTAGAGTCCAGAGCCAGGTCTCTTCCTGGGGCTTCCCCTCAGAGTGACACTGGAGAGCAGGTCCTAGACACTGAGCCGGGAAGTCAGGCAGGGTGGGTGCTGCTGTGGGGTTCCTCAGCCATAGAACAGAGACAGCTGTAGACCTGATGTAGTCCTGAGCAGCCGCCCCACTTTTCTCAGCCTCCTTAAGTTATTTGAAGGCTTTTCCTGTAGAAACAATGTTCAAATGAATATCTTATCTATTGATCATTGTCCAATCAGAAACTAGATCTGTAAGTTATATTATCCCACACGTAATTGCTGGATCAAAGGTATATACACTTGTTATATTGGTAGATACGACCCAAATGCCTTTATTTTTTCCTTTGGGTACTGGGGATTGAACCCAGAAGCATTCTACCTCTGAGCTACACCCCCAGCACTATTTTATTTTTCATTTTGAAACAGGGTCTTGCTAAGTTACTGAGGGCCTCACTAAATTGCTAAGGTTGGCCTTGAACCTGTGATCCTCCTGTCTCAGCCTCCCAAGTACTGGGATTACAGGTATACACCACCAAGCCTGGTCCAATTTCCCTTTGCATTGTGCATACCCATAACAGTGCACGAAAGTGCCTATTTTCCACACACATACCAACAGGATATGGACCTACAGGCAAGTTACTAAATTCTCTGTGCCTCAGTTTCCATCTCATTAAGAATAAATAAACTATAATAGGTCCATCCTGGCCCAGAATGGGGAGGCATATTTAATTATTTCAGATCTAACAGCAAAGGGAAATCATTACTGGGTTGTTGACAGTAACCTCCCTCCACAGACCAGCTTATAATACTCTAGTCACAGGGTAGCCTCCCTTAGAGAGGTGGGTGACTTGCTGCAATGACCAAGAGGAAGTGTAAATAGACTTTAAGACCTAGAAGGAAACTTGCCTCAGCAGCATTGGCATGGATCCTTGGAAATGAAATGGGGAAACCCAGTCCTGATTCTCAAAAATCACTTGGCGATCTAAGAGGTGGTTGTATTTGTGAACTGAAAATAACTTAGCAAACAAGAACTGAAGTCTGGGACACAAATAGAGAAAGACTCAGGAGGGATTCGTGACTGTTGTTCTAACAAGTCAGTTGTCATCTTGTCCATTATTTGGAAATTTGAATGAGATATTCTTATTTTCACCATGAGTTTGTGAAGAAATTCTTACTGATTAACTTATCTCAGTTGATCCTCTCATGGACACCTTTTCCTCCTGAATTTAGCATGACATGGAAAATGATCCTACAATTGCCTACAAAAATTAAAAAATTATACTACAATTGCCTACAATTTCAGGGGATTCCAAGAATTTCTGAAATATATCCATGGGTCGACCTCAAGTTAAGACCATTTTCTTTAGGAGGCAAAATTAATTTTTGCCTTACCAATGAAGAAATGGAAACCTAGAATGGCCAAGTGACTTGTTTTAGGTCACATACCAATCCAGTGTGGGGTGTTAGACTAGAACCCAAGAGTCCATAGCATTCTTTGGAATGCAGTCGGCATCCTCCCAGCAGAACCTGTTGGGAGCGGATGCTGTTGCTGGGGCACACTGTTGTGATGTGAGATGTGCTTCCGGTTAGGATTTTTCAAGAGAGAGCTGAGGCTGGAGGAGGCTGCACCTCATTCTGCTTAATTTCTTCATCAATAACCTTGATGGACTCACCAGTCCTTTCAAACACAGAGAAATTGCCTCATCTCTGAATTTTTCATTGCATTACTGTGCTCCCGATCAATATGTGAATCTCTACAGTCCTCTTGCCCTTGGAAAAGGATGCATAAAAGGACATTTGTATTCTAATACTGCCTTGCATTTATTTGCTGGGAGAGAAGTTGAGAGCCAGGGCTTGATGACTTTCACTGTGCCTGCTCTCATGCCTCCTTGTTTTGTCCACCCTATCACAGCACAACTCCCTTTTCTGTTTAAACAGCAGCCAGAAGTGTCCCAGAGTCTGTTCGTGTGGGAGAATAGTTTGCCTTTGTAGTCTTTTGCTGCCTACTTAGATATCCTACCGCATCCCAGGGCTCTTGCTCTCTTCCCAACACGGAACTCATTCTCAACCAACTGTTAACTGTCATTTGTGTAGGTCAGTAATGTATTACAGCTTTATGTGTTCAGTTTCATGGGGGTGTTTACATGTTAATAAGAGGCTCATGGAGAGCATCAGTGGCGATGCTCTAATAGTGAACTCACAAGCAATGTGACAGGCAAAGAGAGATACTTTGGGATTGGGGCATTTGCTGAATAACCACATGTAGGGGGTCCCCTTTTCTTTTATGCATAAAAGATCTTACTTATGGTAGGCATTATGGGGGCTTGCTTAGGCCCCCTTACAACTCCTCCTATCATCATACAAAGGCTGAAAAGCCAGAAACTAGAATTTCTACACCACACTGGAGTTACGGTTCCAGCTATGTTTAGGCTACACCAATCAGATGAATTTGTGCAAAACTTTGACTTGGAACCGAGTGACAGGGTAAGGAGGAAGGGTGCAGGGCTTCTCTTCTGCTGGTGGAGCTTGTGCTAGAGGTGGCAGAATTTTGGAGCAGGTCCTGCTTCAGTGGCGATAGTTTTCCTTGTGGTGTCTAGGTAGTCTGCTCATTCAGTAAGTGACAGTGGGGGGAGTTTTCTGACCCCGCAGTAGCTGTGACAGGGTCAAGTAGCTCTTCAAGAACCACTTCATGCTCAGTCTAGCATCTTTCCCTTCAATCTTTCCAAAAAATTTGGAAGCACCATATTCCCCGCATCAAACACTAAAGTGGTTTCTGTTGCAGTTATCCAAACTCTGATCAATTTAGTAATTGGCACCAGAAATGTCTACAAGCAACAGATTTGCAAGGAAATGGGAATCTGGTTTGACTATCTGACCTAGTTGGATTTGAAGATACTGTGTACTCAGTTACATGCTTTTAACTGGACATGTAAATTTTTATTATAAGTTTAAATTGGATAAATAAAATAAAGGATATTATTTCTAGCATATGGTAAATACTGAATTGAGATTTCAAAATATAATAGCCACATCATTCTTTTAAACATAGCCAGTGCAATCTAGTTATCATGGTGATTTATTACTTTCAATTACCCACTTTTAGAAGCACACAAAGTCTCCTTTAACAGAAATTTCCCAGAGTTTACACTTTAAACTCAAATTTGTATTTCCATCTTACATCTACCATAAATTATGTCCTAATAGTATGTGTTTTATGCTCAAACATCTTTTATTGTTGGCCCTAATATATTTCTCTGCCAAAGAATAACTTTATAAAATAAAAATTTGTTTGGTACTTTCTGTGATCATAAAAGTCCTTAAGTTTAGCATTTTCTTATGGGTTGTTATTATTACAATTGTTAGTTTATATAATCAATCAAAACATTATAAATCTATTATATGTTAAATAGGTAACTATTAAACATAAAAATTAGATGGTATTGCAAACATTTCTCTCAATGAGATAGTTGAATCTAGTTATTTCCATTTAGATTATGTCTACATGAATGAATATTACTTTTTTCTAGAATAAGATAGTTTCAACATAAATTCTATTTTCATTTTTACCATATATGACTACTAAAAAGCCTATTTACATAGATAAGTAATGGGAATGGAAGGAATTTTGTTATAACAATGTCATTCAATTCTTTGAACTCTTTCCCCAAATAAAAGTTATTAAACTATTTTAATTATTACCAGAAAATTCTAATGGTCCTCCTTCAACTTAAAAAAAAATAAAAACTGCCTAAGTTGCAAAAGGGAAAAAAGAAGAAAATTGTTGCCTCATCATGAGATTCATCCACTTTCTCAATTTCTGGGAAACATACCAAAAAGACTTTACCAAGACTTAGAAATGACTATTAATTATACTTATTTCTCTTTCATTTCAGGAAACTTAATTTAACCTTATAATTCAGAAAGGTTTGGGAGAATAAGAAATAGTCTTAATTTGAATACATTTTTACCAATACAATTTTGTGGTAAAATACTATCATGTAATTTAAAACTTTTTTTTTATCAAAGTCCGAGAGCTACAGATTAAGCTATTCAATTCACGGAAAATGCTTGCCATATATTCTAATTGGCAAAGTCAGTGTTCATGGTCAAATTAACGAGCCGAGTCAGACTTAATTTCTGTCAGGAGTATTGTGACCTCATTTTTCAATTCAAATAAGCATGCTATTATGTGTTTCTATGATGGCCATTTAACTTCTGAATTCCTATGGCCAAGATAGGAGGAAACAGGATAAAGCATGGATCCTGACGAGGAGCCGGCCTCCTGACAAGATGCCTCCACCCTCAACAACTCTTAACTACGGGCTTTTTGTTTAGTTTTCATGGCACTTTTCATAGGGATTGATACATCCTTTACCAAGAACCAGGGAGTACAAGTGGTGAGGTCATTATTATACATTTCCCCCTTTACTCTACATGAAGGCCACCTCAGCACAAACCATCTGTTTCTAATGCCACAGTCATCCGTCAATAGATGTACATACAAGATAGAAAGTATCAGTCTTGACATGCCTTGGACTGGGGAGAATTCCTGACACAAATATTGGGAATTATACCTTTGATTGATGTCTCAGAAATTTCTAGGTCCTAGGTCAATGCACCATACATGGATGAAATGTCCTAATTTTCTTTTGAAAAGTAATTAGCAGTAAGTTTTGAATGAAAAGGTAGAAATGGGAAACCAATAAGACATCCCAACCCCAGGTAGGTCAGTTTTATGAAGGCACATATAAAAATGAAAATTTAGCAGTTGATTTCCTTAAAACTATACCAATCGTATCTTTTTTATATTGCTTTGTTTTGTTTTATTTTTATTGGTCTTGTATAGTTGTCTTTCTGTTTTTCTTTGGTAAAATTCCACTAACCTCACCTTGTGAAATCCACTTATTTCCAAAATACTAGCTAAATGTTAGCATAATGATATATTTTTATTTTAAATTTCATTTCTCATCATTATATTCCCCAAGAGAACAATTTGGTAAGAACAAAATTAAACCCAGAAGAAAGGACTGGAATGTGACGGTGAAAAAAGAAATTGTAAAAATCATAGTAAATCTAAATAAGTATTTACCACTGAAAGTTTCCAAAACTGAGTCCTATATCAATTACAGATAATGTGTCTTGTTTTGATATACTCTCTTAGATAGTGAGGTCCCTTGTCCAGTGTTTATAGGAGTGCAATTCTTAGCCCCGGTAGGGTTTGGGGCAGAATACAGAGGCAATACTAGGTTGGAATAGAAGGGGAAGTAATTAAAACCAGGTACTAGGCAGATATGGCCAACTACAATGCCTGGATCTAAACAGAGAGAAAAACATGGAGCTGAACCCGTAGTTAGCAGTGTCTCTTACTTAATGCAATTAGATGTGTTTCAGAACCTTTGCACGTTGGATTTTAGGAATTATAACCCTGTTCTAAATAAGAGGTAGCACTTGTCATTTGGCAATGTCAAAATGGATCATTTTTGAAGCAAAGCACTATGGGGGCTGCTCAGCTGTGGACGAGGCTGGACCCCATAGACAGCGAATAGTGTGCTAAACTGCTGGAAACACAGTGGAGGCGCTGGGAGGCTACGGAGCCGTGTGTGCAAGGAATCTCATCACATGTGGAGGTGGGGAGCCTGGGTGGAGTGAGGAGTCCAGGCCATGACAGGACATAGCCCTTGGCCAGAAGACAGGCATCTTTGCCTGTCTTAAAGACAGACTCTTTAAGCAGAGTCCAGAAGGGTTCAAAGGCAAAATGGTATTTGGGGTGAAGAGCAAAATCCGGCTGGTCTTAGTACCTGGAGGAATAGTAGCAGGTTAACTAAGGTAGAACCTTTGTTCAAATACTAAAACTAAGATCCAGCTAAAGAAAGAAGAAAATCATTGTTATTAAGGTAGGACGGCAAAGCGGTCAGGATGCTGGCTAAGCAGCCAGGGGAGGGAGGTGGGAATGTTGACCATTCTATATTCACTCTACAAGTGACCAGCTAGGTAATAGCAGGTAGACCTGTGGCAAAATAAATGGCCTCAACTATCCATACCTGCCTATATTTTCACCCCTTGCAGTGTAACTTTGCAGTTTTTTCCATCAAGAGAGGAATCTATGCCGGGCGTGGCGGCGCACACTTGTAATCCTAGTACTTGGGAGGCGGAGACCAGAGGATCTGGGTTTGCGGCCAGCCTCAGCTACTTAGTGAGGCCCTCCGCAACTTCGTGAGATCCGGTTTCAAAATAAAGGATAAAAAATAGGGCCGGAGGTATAGCTCAGAGGTAGAACGCCCCTGGGTTCAATCCCCGGTACCGCAAGAAAAAAAAAAAAAGAGAGAGGAATCTATTTTTCTTCTCTTTGTATCTGGATTAGATTGTGATATACTGTGGACATAAGAGTGGGACCTAATTGTGATGCTTGCTGGTTGTAGCCTATAGAAGTCTTCCATCCTCGGCTTGGTCTTGGAATCCTGTCTAGCTGCCGTGTGAATAAACTTGCATTAGCTTGTAAGAACAAAGATGAGATAGCCTGGTTGTACCACTTGAGGCCCCAGATATACAAATGAGCCCAGCAAATCTGATGTGCATCTGACAACAGATGCTAGAGAGAGTTCATCCAAGACCACAGTCACCCAGCCCAGATAGCTGATCCACAGAACCATGAGCCAAAGAAATGGTGATTGTTTTAATCCACTCGGTTTAGAATGGCTTGCTAAACAGAAATAGGTAACTGATACAGTGATCCTGGGAAAGTTAACTAGCTGCTTCTTGCCTCAGTTTCCTCTAAGTAAAATGCAGATGATAACAGTGTCTGCCTCAAAGAGTTATTTTGACAATGTAAAGAATCAAGGTTTAAAACCCTTGAAAATGATACTTGGTAATCTAAGGGCTCAATAAATGTTGTTGTTGTTGTTATTGCTATTACTATCTTGAGCATGAGGAGGGTTGCAGAATATGGTGTGGTGACACAAGAGGGCTTTAAAGTCCCCTTAAGTGCATTATTTCAAGATCCAGCAGGGAAGTGGCTTAGTGAATGCATCTATGGGGAGCAGGGACTGGGGAGAAAGCCAGCCTGTCTCTGTAATGAGTAACTATCCACTTTTTTTTTTATAAGGTTTGCAAATCTGGGTTTCTACATTTCAAGTTTTCTGGAAACTGTTTTAACTATTTCTGTTCTCAATATAGAAGCTGGAAAAGCTGTTCTTTTGTAAGGATTATAGGAACTCCAGCCCTCTGTGAAGCAGTAAAACCTATTTTTAAAAAAGAATCTGAAGGCTGTTTAGGTACTAATTGTCCTTGGACTATTTTTAATGAACCATTTGTTTGGCTTATAATTTTCTATCTGCTGATAGCTCTATACAGGTAAAATGAAGTATGATTCATCTTACCAGATGGAAATATTATCCATCTAGCACTGAATGGGTTTTAATCCAAAGCAAGAAATTAATTGTCACAGGCTAGTAATTACCAGGCAGAGATGGGATTTCATAAAAATTGCTGTTGAATAAAATCATGACTCCATCCAATTTTAAAATTCTTTTTGGCCTTGGCCTCTGATTTATGAGCCAACTGTAAACAGCTGCAACAGAATTTGGTGCCAGCCCTTATCCAAGTGAAATCTCACCCTCCATTTGGGTAATTAGTGGCAGCCACTACAGCTCAGGTCTGGTTAGGCTTCTTGTCATCAATTGCTTCCAGGGATTGAAATTGAGACTCTTGATTGGGGAACTTGAAGCAGATCCGACAGCCTCAACTTGCTTATTACTGTTGCAAAGCTTCAGTCATCTGAACTTGACAGGTAAGATGTCTATCAGGTACAACAGGGATGTTGAGGTGAGCAAGGTGTCCAAGGTCAGAGGACTGGTAATAGGTTCAGGAGAATGGTGATGTTCACTTGTGATATTGACCTACGGTTTTCTTGTGTTACCTTTTTATGGCTTTACTCTTAGGGTGATGCTGGTCTCATAAAATGAGGTCAGAAGTATTCCCACTTTTTCTGTTTTTTGGAAGAGTTTAAGAAGGGTTGGTAGGTATTAGTTGTTCTTTGAACATTTGGTAGAATTCACTAGTGAAACCACCTGATCCTGGGTTTTCTTTTGTTGTTGTTGTTAAATGCTTCCTATATTTGGCATAACTTAAGTTGTAGTTTTCCTGGTGGCATCTTTATGTTTAGTTTCCCATATCTTTATGTATTTCCTTTTATTAAATATAATCTTTTCTGTCATTTCTTAGGATTTTTGAGGAGGAAGGAAGTTGTATATGTAAACACAGTACACCATCGTGATCCATTGCTGCAATTAGTTTTGCAAACAGCATGCAAAACTATCTCTTCTTTTTTCTGCATTTTTCCTGTCCCACACTATACCATCTCCCCATACCTGTTATATTAGTCAGCTTTCTGTCACTATGACAAAATACCTGAGATAATCAACTTATAAAGAGGAAAGGCTTGGTTCATAGTTATAGAGTTTCCAGGCCATGGTCAGTTAACCCCATTGATTTCTGGACTGTGGCAAGGCAGCACATCATAGCAGGAGCATGTGGAAGATGAGGCTGCTCACCTCATGGCATCCAGGAAGTGAAACAAAGGGGAAGGGGCCATGGTCCCAATATCCCCTTCAAGGGCACAGCCCCAGTGACCCAATTTCCTTCTACTAAGTCCCACCTCCTAATGGTTCTACTACCTCCCAATAGTGCCACAGGCTGGAAGCCAAGCCTTCAATACATGGGCCTTTGAGGGACATTCAAAATCCAAACTATAACACTCAGATAACATAGTCAGACTTTGGGTTTGGTAGACTTGGGTTCCAATCCCAGTCCTGCCATTTCAGGCTGTCTGTTTTTTTTTAAATAACATCTTTATGGAGATATAATTCACATACCATAAAATTCACCACCTTAAAGTATATAATCTAATGGTTTTAGTATACTTACAGGGCTGTGCAACCTTTGTCACTAATTTTAGAACTTTTTCATGACTACAAAAAGAAACTCTATACACATTAGCAGCCATTTTCCATTCCTGCCTACTCCCTGGAAATTGCTAGCACTTTCTGTCTTTATATATTTGCATATATAATTGGAGAAAATATTTGCAAGTCTTTAATATGATAAGGGACCTGAATCCAAAATATATGAAGAACTCTTAAGCTCAACAATAAAAAGACAACTCACCCCATTTGAAAGTGGGCAAAGGATTTGAATAGACCTTTCTCTTTGGAAGATATATAAATGACTAGTAAGTACATGGAAACATGCTCAGTATCATTAGCCATTAGGAAAATTCAACTCAAAATTATAATGAGATATCACTTCATGTCTACAGGGATGGTTATTACTTTAAACAGCAGACAATAATAGATGTTCGGGAGGACATGGAGAATTTGGAGCTAAAATATATTCTTCCTGGTGAGATTGTAAAGTGGTGCAAGAACTCTGGAAAAGAGTTTGAAAGTTTCTTGAAATGATAAACATGGAATTACCATGTGGCCCATGTGAAATTCTGATTCCACTCTTAGGAATATGCTCAAGAGAAGTAAAAATATATGTCCACACAAAAACTGTATGTTAATATCCATACCAGGATTATTCATAAAAGTCAAAAAGTAGAAAACAACCCAAATGTTCCTCAGCTGATGAGTGGATTTTAAGAATAAGATGTACTCAAACAATCGAATGTACTTTATCAATACGAAGGAACGAAGTACTGTTGCATGCTACAAGACTAAAAGCATTCTAAGTGGAAGAAGTCAGGCACAAAGACCACCATTGTGCAACCACGAGTTGTTTTGTCTGGGGATGCTAACTTTCCTTATCTGTAAGATGAAAATCATAATAGTTATCTCAAAGGATCATAATAATATGGACAAATGTATGCAAAGCGCCCAGCACGATGACTGGCCCAGAAAAGCCTGTGAGTGGAGACAATGATAATGTTTCTGTCATCATCTGACACAGGACTGGATATAGCAGGTGCTTGGAAAAGACATTTTGACAGCTTGATTTTCAGCTCCAAGGAATTCCACGGTTGGCTAAAATTCTGGGACACATCTGAACCAAAACTGTGAGCCCAGCCGCTGCTAGGTGGGCAGAGAAACACGGTTAATTTCCTGATTCAAGTTCCTTGCTTCCGCTCTGATGAAATGCCACACATCCTCCCCCAGGGAGGGTGCCAGCCACCACCAACCTGACTTACAGAAACAATCTTTGAGCAACGAAGTAATGTAATATTCTAAGAAGATTTAAATGTGGTCTCCTGGAAAATTCAGTTTTGAGATTCTTTCTTCTCCTGGAGTTTTATTCTATTCATCCCAAACTAAACATCACACTTTTATGGAGCAATTGTCCTGTGGAAGACCTCTCAGAGGAACGGTTTGAAAGCCAGGGCGGTAGAATCCTGCTTGCCATGGTAACTTAATCCCTGAAAGACAATACTCCTAAAAGACAGTCCAGCTTTGCTTTTCTGGGGTCTGGTTTGAGTAGAAACTAACGCGCTTTCTGTGTTAATATGTGCCTTTGTGGCACGTTAGATATCCACGCGAGCAAGTGCATGACACTCAGGGATGCGGTGTAAGCTTGCACAAAGTTATGTTTTCAATCAACAGAGAGATAGGGCACTTAAAAATGGCAATTCTCCAGTTTGAGGGAGGGAAAAAGTTGAAAGATCTCACTGAGGAAAGCAATCCTCTCTCCCCACACTAAACTGGAGTTTGCTAAGGAGAATGAGGAATTGGGAAGAGTTAGGGGCCCTGGCCAGGGCTGAGAAAGCTCTGAGCCTGCCTCACTATGTGATCTTGGGTAAGTCCCTTCACACTTGGGCTTGAAGTCTTTAGTCATAAAATGTTTCCAATTTTGATCAAAGTCAGGATTCTGAAACTGGTAATAACCTTTGGAAGAGTGGGCCGTAGTTGTGGAAGCAGGTTCACATTCTTAATTTGATTTGTTGCAGTTTCTAAGTTATGATACCACCACAGCTGGGTGTTTTATCATCTGAGAGACAAGAACGTCACTGAGAAGTGAGGGATTTGCCCAAAGTCACGGTCAGTCAGTGGAAGGACTGTGACTAGATACTCCGTTGGGTAAAACAATCAATTTGAAGACACACATAATCAATAGTAGCTCTACGAAGACCTTTCATCTTTTGCTCCTTCACTTGCACTCCTGCTCCTGAGCCCTTTGCTCAAGATGTCACAGTGGAGAAAGAGACACTTCGTCATGAAGAGAGAATCACAGGGCAGTGGCGCTGCAGGTAAGTCCGGTGGAGGTGTGCTCCGGATGCCCAGGGAGCACAGCTGGGTGGGGGGAGGAAGGCAAGGTGCATCTGCAGGAAGAAATCTGTGGGTTGACACATGCAATAGAGGTGGTGGAGCCAGCAGGGAGCATGCATTTTAAAGAGCACTGCACTGGTGAAGATCCAGATCCAGCAAGCAGCTCGGAATCTGTGGGGCACCCATGGGTATCGGGAGGAGGGAGGAGCGGAGTGCTGGGTGGTGAGGCTGGAGATGCTGTCTAGCAGAGCCTGGGGATCCTGATGTGCCCTACTTGCAGCTGTGACCTGTCCTTTCCCTGGAGAGCAGGGCTGTGGGCACTAAAGATCATTAAGGAGGGGAGAGGCATGGGTGCCTCAAAAATCTTAGTGGAATTAAGTGGGCATGGTGGCACATGACTGTAATCCCAATACTTAGGAGGTTGAGACAGGAGGATTGTAAATTCAAGGCCAGCCTCAGCAACTTAGCAAGACCCTTAGCAAGTTAGAGAAACCTGTTTCAAAATAAAATAAAATAAAATAGGGCTGCAGGAGTAGCCCAAGGGGAGGATGCCCCTGGTTTCAATCTTCAGTACCACACACACACAAAGTCTTAATGCAATTTCAAGCTTTTATAACTTGAGAATATAAATGCTACAAACTTTTAAAGAGCACCCTTTAAAAGACTGATCATTTAAATTTCTTGGGTACTTATTTTGTGAATTTTGAAAGATAAATTATGAGATTTTATTTGAAGAAAATTTCCCCTCACCTTTATCGAGGCAAAATTGACAAAAATTATATGTTTAGGTTGACAAATGTTTGGATACATTTACATTGTGAAATGATTATCATGATCAAGCTGCTTAAAATATCCATCACCCCATGTAGTTACCAATGTCACCTTTTTTTGTGTGTGTGATGAGAACATTTGAAATCTACTCTTTTAGCAAATTTTAAATAGACAATACAGCCCCCCCCCACCTTCCCTTTCACGTCTCACCAGCCTCGCAATCACTCCAGGGCAAGAGAATGAACCAAGATCAGTGACTTGCAGAGTCCCGGGGGACAGAACACCCCTTGGCATGCCTGTTGGGAAGAGGGAGGTGAGTGACATGACATCTCAAACTCAAAAAGTAAACCCCTCCTCGAATTCTATATAGGTGAAAATTTTCTCCAAATTATAACACATTCTGCAAACTATCTCCCAACTCTACTCCTTCCCACTGTGAGAACTGCCCACCTTCCATAACAAGCAGTTGGGATCATTATTTATTTATTTATTTAGTTTTGCGGTACCGGGGATTGAACCCAGGGGCATTCTACCTCCGCACTACACCCCCGGCCCTATTTTTTATACTTTATTTTGAAA
>PVJS01051973.1:0-13780 GCA_004027185.1 Glis glis
CATCCATCCATCCATCCATCCATCCTCCAAACATCCATCCATCCATCCATCCATCCATCCATCCAAACATCCATCCATCCACCTACCCATCCACCCACCCACCACCCACCCCTCTATTCACCTATCCACCATCTACCTGTCCACTCATCCATCCATCTATCCATGAATCCATTCATCCACCATCCGTCCATCAAACCGCCCTCCCACCCACCATTCACTCACCACTCATCCACCATCCATCCATTAATCATCTGTTCATCATTCATCCATCCACCCACCCATCCGTCCATTCCTTCATCCATCATCCATCCACCCATCCACTCATCCATCCTCCCATCCATATAGTCATCCATCCATTCACCCACACATCCATCCACCCATCTGCCCATCCACCCATCTATTCATCCATCGACTCATCCATCATCTCTCCTCCCATCTACCCACACAAACATACATACATCCACCATCCACCCATGCACTCATCCATCCATCCACTCCTTCATCCATCATCCATCCACCCATCCACTCATCCATCCTCCCATCCATCTATTCATCCATCCATTCATCCACCATCCATCAACCCATCCACCCATCCATTCATCATCCATCCACCCTTACACTCATCCATCCTCCCATCCATCTATTCATCCATCCACTCATCCACCATTCATCAACCCATCCACCCATCCATTCATCATTCATCCACCCATCTGCCCATCCACCCACCCATCCACCCATTCAGCCACTATGCATCCATCCATTTATCCATCCACCACCCATCTACCCATCCATCCATCCATCCATCCATCCATCCATCCATTTGACCAGGTTGAGTACCTACTTCATGCCAAACTCTGGGCATAGGGATGTGAACAAACAGACAAAAATCCCTCTGCTGCTGGAGCCAGAATTTTAACAAGGGAGAAAAAGGCAGTAAGCACAATACATAAGAACATTATATAGCCTATCATCCGGTAATAAGTACTCAGAAGAGAAACTAATTAGGGATGGGGTATGGGATAAGGAGGGGAAATTGGGGATGGGGCTGCGGTCAAAGACGTGATCTAAGCAGGCCTCCCTGAAAATGTGACATTTGAGCAAAGACTTGAAGGGGGCCAGGAAGCAAGCAGGGGGATCTAGGATGAGAGTGTCCCAGGCAGAAGGAAAGAGAGAGTGCAATGGCCCTGCAGGAGGTGGAGGAGAACGGGCAGCTGGGCAGGGCCTGTTCACCTTGTGGGGACTTTGACTCAGGAACAGGAGCCCTTGCAGGGCTCTGAACAGAGGAGTGACATGTGCCACTCTAGAGATTGGACCCAGGGGCATTCTACCTCACAGCTACATCCCCAGCCTTTTTATTTATTTATTTTATTATTATTATTGTTGTTGTTATTATTGTTTATTTGGTACTGGAGATTGAACCCAGAGGCACTCTACCTCTGAGTTACACCCCCATCCCTTTTTATTTTTTATTTTTACTTTGAAACAGAGTCTTGCTAGGTTGCTGACAGTCTCACTAAGTTGCTGAGGCTGATCTCAAACCTGTGATCCTCCTGTCTCAGACTCCCGAGTACTGGGATTACAGATGTGCACCACCACACCACACCTGGCAGCAGCTTATGCTCCTTCTCCTCCTCCTCCTCCTCCTCCTCCTCCTCCTCCTCCTTCTTCTTCTTCTTCTTCTTCTTCTTGTACTGGGGATTGAATCCAGGGGCATTCTACCTCCGAGTTACACCCCCAGCCCTATTTTTTATTTTTGTTTTGAAACAGGGTCTCACTAGGTTGATGAGAGTCTCACTACTTGCTGAGGCTGTCCTCGAACCTTCGATCCTCCCGTCTCAGCCTCCCAAGTACTGGGATTACAGGTGCGGGCCACCGTGCCCGGCTCTGTGCTGATCTTGAGCTCTGTGTATGTGTTATCTCATTTAATGCTTGTAAGGACTACCTGTCCCATTGTGAGAGGCCTGAGCCCACACCTTGTGCTATGGAACACTCTGCGGAGTTGTCTGTCACTCGGATCTGGGATTGGCCCTGGCTCCTTGGCCCTGTGACCTTGGTCCCCCTGCCTTCTGCTGCTGCAGTGTGCTGAGTTCCGCACAGCACTGGTGGTCTAGGGTGTGGTTTTTAACAGCAGGTGTAAGTGCTACTCGGGAAGACTTATGTCCAGGATATTCCCATGGGGACATTTCTAGCTCAAGTTTACTTGTTTTATTATAAATACATATGTCTACATTATACTTTCCTTTGTTTCTCTTTTTAATTTAGGCAAGGGCTTATCTGTAGATTTCATTTTAGGATAGTAAAAGGAGTGTTGCGGAATACATGTTAGAAAAGGGGTCTCCATCAGCTGTAGTGTTGCCTGGGGGGAAGGTGGGGACTAGGAGCCAGATGAGGGGCCTGCTGGGGCTGCAGGTGTCCTATAGCTAGACCTGGGAAATAATTGCACAGGTATATAGGTGTAAAGATTAATTGAGTTGTACACCAAGTATAGGGTCCCTGGTAAATTACAGCTGTTTAAAAAGTTAAATGAAATAACATGTGAAATAAATAAATGACATGAAGTGAGTCTTGGGACAGGAGACACTAGCTGTCCTGTAGCCTGGGGGTCCTCCCTGGCCTCCTCCATCTAGAGAAATTCTCTTCCATCCCTGGAATTCAGTGCCAGCACGTACTCCTCCCTCCCTCCCTCTCTCCCGACTGAACTCAGGGGCACTCTACCTCTGAGCTATACCCAGCCCTTTTTATTTTTTATTTTGAAACAGGGTCTAGGTAAGCTGACGCACGCTGGCCTCCAACCTGTCTCTGTCTCCAGCACTGGGATTGCAGGCGTGACCACCGTTCCCAGTTTAGTTAGTATCTACTCCTTGTCCCCACTCTGTGGAGCCCCCTCAGCCCCGGCCCTGTCCGCCCTTCCTAGCATTTCTCACACAGTGACCTGGTGACTTGCTCACGGCCCCCTGGCTGTGAGCTGCTGGCCAGTGGGTGTGAGGCCCAGTGCTGGTGCCCAGGATGCAGACTGCACGCAGTGGTGTTTGTTGAGTGAATAAGCGCCTGGGACTTTGGGAGGAGGGAAGAAGGTGGATGCCTCTGGAGAGGACATGCACATCAGCTCTGCACGTCCAGAGGGCGAGGGGAGTGCGGTCCTGTCACCTGCGCACTGCACAGGGCTGGCGTGGCGCATGGGCATGGCAATGTTGGTGCAGGTTGAGTATCTCTAATCCCCAAATCCAAAACTGCTCTAGCTCTGACATGACCTGTCAAGTAGAAAGTTCTATACTACAAAACTTTATTTAATGAACAAAATTATGAAAAATATTGAATAAACTTACCTTTAGGCTATGTGCAGCCTATGAAGCAGGGCATGGTGGCATATGCCTACAGTCCCAGTACTTGAGAGGCTGAAACAGAAGGATCACAGGTTCAAGGCCAGCCTCAGCAACTTAGTGAGGCCATGTTTCAAAATAAAAAAATACAATAGGGCTGGGGGTGTAGTTCAGGGATAGAATGCCTCTGGGTTCATGTTCCAGTAGCATACACACACACACACACAAATCATAAATGAAACACAAATGAATTGTGTGTGTAGACTTGGTCCCGTTCCCCAAGAAATCTCATTATGTCTAGCCAAATATTCCAAGTTCCAAAAAAATTCCAAAATCTGGTCCCAGGTATTTTGGATAAGGGACACCCATCTTGTGGCAGCCTCCACTGGGTCCAGAGCTGGCTGGTCATGTTGTGTAATCCTCCCCTTGGGGAGGGCACCTGGCTTCCACCTGCGTTACAGATGGGGAGGGACCCGCGGGTTCGGATAGTTCTAGCCCCTTCTAGATGCCACACCGTGATGGGGCAGAGCATGAAGTACATGCCAGAGCCCAGGCTCTCTGCCCTCACCCCCTGCTCAGCCTTGCTCAAGTAGAAGGAGGAAGCAGGGAACAGCACCTTCCAGTCTCCTGACACTTCTCACCTCCACACGCGGGGTCTGCGCATGTCGGTTGGTATTTATTTATTTATGGTGCTGGAGGTCGAACCCAGAGACATTCTACCTCCAAGCTACACTCCCAGACTGATTTTTATTTCTTATTTTGAAACAGGGTCTCACTAGGTTGCTGACAGCCTCGTTATTTTTTTATTTGGAAACAAGGTCTTGCTAAGTGGCTGAGAGCCTCGCTGAGTTGCTGAGACTGGCTTTGAACCTGCGATCCTCCTGTCTCAGCCTCCCAAGTACTGGGACTACAGGTGTGCGCCACCACGCCCGGCTATAATCACATTTTCTTACCTTCTGAGACATAGATGTGGTCTGACCTTCGGCTACTACATGCTCTTTAAAATAGCTCTTTCGGCTACTGTCGCACTTTACTCGACAACAGAAACAGCAGTCAGACCCAAGAAAGCGCTTGCTGACTTCGGGTGACACAGGACTGCCCTCTGGCAGGTGTGGTCCAGCTGGAAAACAGGGCCTGGACCCTGTGAGGTCTCGTGGGCCCAGACTCAGATTCTCCGTGAGCACCTGGCTCTTTTTTTTTTTTTTCGAGGTACTGGGGATTGAACCCAGGGGTGTTCTACCTGCGAGCTACACCCCTGGGCCTATTTTTTTTTATTCTTTATTTTGAAACAGGGTCTCACGAAGTTGCAGAGGGCCTCACTAAGTAGCTGAGGCTGGCTGCGAACCCGGATCCTCCTGTCTCAGCCTCCCAAGTACTGGGATTACAAGCATGCGCCACCATGCCCGGCAGCACCTGGCTCTTGAGACCCACCTTGGAAAGAATGAGGCCAGCCGGGGACTAGGTTTCCTGGGACCCGTGTCCCTGTCGTCCTCGGAACAGCAGGAGCCTGAAGCCCCACAGCACCTGGGGAGAGAGAGAACACTGCAAACTTTTCCAAGCAACTTTCCAGTGGCCTTGAGGCATCCCCCGAGGACATGGCTTGCTGTCTTTGGGCTGGGCCTCCCGTGGGTGCGGAGCCCTGGGGAGGGGGCCGTGGGTGATTGGAGCTGGGCAACTCCCCCAGGACCACTGCTCCCTCAGGGCCCCTTCCCAGGAGGGCGCCTGACCCCGGAGTCTCACTTTCCAGTCCCTTCCCTCAGGGACCTGCTCCCTCTGGCTGGAGCCTGGGTTGCTGAGCAGAGGCCACCAAGGCCCCACGGGGCCTGGAGAAGGCTCAAGAAGGCTCAGAGGAGCCGCACTCTCCGCGGCTCTGGGGGGCTCCCCCGGGACCCCGAGAGGCCTGGGTGGAAAATGAAATATTCGAGCGGTTGAAGCTGGCGCAGGGAGCCTCAAGGAGGCCGAAGGTGTCTCTGAGACACGGGTGTCGTTATGAGGACTCTCAAGCAGAAGGGAGACTGTTCTCTCCCTGGGGACACTGGTGCCAAGAAGTGGCTCTTGTCTTCTGTTTCATAACCTCCTCTTGGTTGTTGCACCACATGGAATTTAATCACGCATTCGCCCCGCACACATTTACTGAGGACCAACTCTGCCAGGCGCTGGGGGACAATAGAACACCGGACAAAGTCCTCGACCTTAGGAGCTGACAGCAGGGAGCAGGTTAAGAGTAAGCAAATGAAATGTCTTCCATAGTGACAGGCTAGGATGGCAGTAAATCAGGACGACGGGACAGTGGAGATGAGGTGGGGGAGCATTAGACCAGGCAGTCGCAGAGGCCACTCTGTGGAGGAGAGGGGGGATCGTCCTGAGGCAGGAGCTGCAGGTACAATTCCAGGGGTAGGGCATGGCCGGAGTGGGGGTGCACAGTGGTTCGGGAGTGTCTGAAAGAGGAGGTCAGCAGCGGCCCATCATGCTGGTCCACCCTGGCTGTGGACCCAGGCTGGCTTACACTCTTATTGTCAGAGAAGCCACTGGAAAGTTCCAGCAGGAGAGCCAGACCTGGTGGCACACGCTTATAATCCCAGTACTTGAGAGGCTGAGACAGGAGGATCGCAAGTTCACCGCCAGCCTTTGCAACTTGGCGAGGCTCTGTTTCAAAATGAAAAAATAAAATAAAATAGGGCAAGGTAGAACGCCCCTGGGTTTAATCCCCAGTACCACATTAAAAAAAAGTGTCAGCATGGCTCGATGTGGTCAGTTCTGCATGTGCAGAACACGGCTCTGGAGGGCGTGAGGGGAACAAGTCAGAGGGGTTAGTGGGGTGGGGAGACCCGCCAGGGGCTCCCTGGGAATCGCTGAGGTCACTTAGCTGTGGGGCGCGGCTCGCGCTGCACTGTGGTCTTCGAGGTAACAGAAGGGCAACCTGCAGGAACATTTGCAGCGAGGGTTTACTCTGCATTTTATTTATTTTGGTATTGGGGATGGAATCCAGGGGCATTCTATTTCCAAGCTATACCCCCAGCTCTTTTTTTTTTTTTTTTTTGCGGTACCGGGGGTTGCACCCAGGGGCATTCTACCTCCGAGCTACACCCCTGGCCCTATTTTTTATTCTTTATTTTGAAACCAGGTCTCACGAAGTTGCAGAGGGCCTCACTAAGTAGCTGAGGCTGGCCGCCAACCCGGATCCTCCGGTCTCCGCCTCCCAAGTACTGGGATTACAAGCGTGCGCCACCACGCCTGGCTTTATTTTATTTTTTATCTTGAAACAAGGTTTCCCTAAGTTGCTGAGGTTGTCCTCGAACCTGCTATTCTCCTGTCTCAGCCTCCCAAGTACTGAGATAACAGATGCATCACCACACTCACCTACCCAGGCAGCTGGATGTAGTGGTGCACACCTGTAATCCTAGCTACTCAGAAAGCTGAGGCAGGAGGATTACAAGTTTGAGGTCAGCCTGAGAAATTTAGGGAGACCCTGTCTCAAAATAAAAAATAAAAATGGCTGGGGATATAGCTCAGTGGTAGAGAACATAACTGAACCCCTGGGTTCAATCCCAGTTCTGAAGAAAAGAAAAAAAAAGAGAGAGAGAGAAACAATTATTGTTTTTAAGTTTTTTTCTTTCTGGAATGAGAAAAGCAAGAAGGGACCAGATTCCAACTCTGGCCTGAGAATGCAAGATCGGGGCCTGGTGATGGCCAGTGGGCACCACGATCAGCCCCGCCTAGGGCAAAGCCCAGGACAGGGGCACAGGAGGGGAGAGGGAGCACCTAGCAGGAGCCAGTGCAGGCCACACATGGGTGCAGACCACAGGCAGTCTTCTTACTAAGAACAATCCTCTCTGAGAGATGAACATGGGGAGGCAGGTCTCAGGCTCCGGGACACTCCCAGACGGTCCTATCTCTTATCTCCAGTGGACAAGAAATACCTGGTTGTGAGTTCTACAGAGAATATCTCAGCCAGGCGCAGTGGTGCACGCCTGTAATCCCAGTACTTGGGAGGCAGAGACAGGAGGATCCCAGGTTGAGGTCAGCCTCAGCAATTTAGTGAGGCCCTCAGCAATTTAGTGAGGCCCTGTTTCAAAATAAAAAATAAAAAAAGGGCTGGGGTAGCTGGGCATGGTAGCACACACCTGTAATCCCAGTACTTGGGAGGGACTGAGACAGGAGGATGGCAAGTTCAAGGCCAGCTTCAGCAACTTAGTGAGACCCTGTTTCAAAATAAAAAATAAAATAGGGCTGGGGGTATAATGCCCCTGGGTTCAATCTCCAGGACTAAAAACAAAAAATAGTAATAATACTATAAGGACTGGGGGGTGCCTTCTGTTTGTGTTGAGGAACCGAGCCGTGGGAAGAATACGCTTTGCGAAGCACGGTCCCTGGTGTGGGAGGTGGTCACGCTGAGCCCGGGGCCAGGAGGGAGGAGGGCCACGCTTCGCTCTCACACCGCCTCCCAGGGTTCCCTCTCTCTTCCACCTCGCACCAGGAAGAGCCTGTCTCCCACATAAATGAGCTGAGACGGGGCTCCTCGCTGGCCACTGACACTGTTGGCACCTGTCTGCAGCTCCTCAGCACTCGCCCGTCACATGGCCTTGGGCTGTCAGCCCTGACTTTTCCAGGATTTTCTCTAGCCCCTGGAGCCCACTCTGTCTGCACAGATATTGGGCCAGATGTGACAAAGAGTTTGCGCTCCTGGGGAGAACTCCCCCACAAGCTGTGCTGCTCCTGGAGTGGGGTGCCTGGCTCCCTGCTGCCCCCAGTGCTCCCAGCAGAACTGAGCTCTGGTGCTCCCAGCGGCCCCCAGAGCAGGTCCTCCCTGCCCACCCTCAATGCCTTTCCTCCCTTCCCCTCCTTGGCAGAATCATGGGTCTGCTTCCTGAGCCTACCTGACACTTGCCCCGCCACCTGTCGCTTCCCTGCTAAGCTCACCTGACAGCTTCTCATCTATCATTTGTCACAGGTGTATTCTGGGTGTATAATCACTTACTTGGTATTTTTATTTAAATCAATGTTTTCATTTGGTCACACTTTTTTTTAAACTAGTGATCGAACCCAGGGGCATTCTACCTCTGAGCTACACCCCCAGCCCTTTTTATTTTTTATGTTAAAAAACAGGGTCTCACTAAGTTGCTAAGGGTCTCCATAATTTGCTGAGGATGGCCTCAAACCTGCAATCTTTCTGTCTCAGCCCCCCAAGAACCGGGATTACAGGTGTGTGCCCCTGCACCCGACTTGTTCACTTTTTTATTGTAAAATATACATGACATTAAACTTACCATATTAACTTTTGGGGATATGCATGGGGCTAGGGGTTGAACCCAAGGCCTCACATGCTAGGCAAGCGCTCCACCACTGAGCTACACCCCAGCCCTTAACCATTAGTAAGTGTGCATTTCACTGGCGTTATGTCATGCAACCATCAAGGCTACACATCTCCAGAACTTTCCATTATCCTAAACAGAAACCCTGGATCCATGAAATAATAACTCCCAATTCTTGTGTGTGTGTGTGTGTGTGGTACTGGGGATTGAACCCAGGGGCATTCTACCTCCGAGCTACACCCTCAGCCCTATTTTATTTTTATTTGGAAACAGGGTCTCACTAGGTTGATGAGAGTCTCACTACTTGCTGAGGCTGTCCTTGAACCTGTGATCTGCCCGTCTCAACCTCCCAAGTACTGGGATTACAGGCGTGCGCCACCACGCCCGGCTTAATAACTCCCAATTCTCCTCTCCTCTGAGTCCGTAGTAGTCTTTATTTTACTTTCTGTCTCTGTGAATCTTCCCACTTTTCGTGCTTATATAAGTACAATCACACAATGTCTTTCTGTGCCTGGCTTATTTCACCTAGCATAATATTTTCAAGGTTCATCCATGTTATAGCATGTGTCACACAATTTATTTTTTGGTACTGGGAATTAAACCCAGGGGCATTCTACCTTCAAGCTATACCCCAGCCCTTTTTAATTTTATTTAAAACAGGTCTCACTAAGTTGTTCAAAGTCTCACTCAGTTGCTAAGGCTGGCCTTGAACCTTCGATCCTCCCGTCTCAGCCTCTCAAGTACTGGGATTACAGGTGCACACCACTGCACCCAGCATCTCAGAATTTGTTAATGGCTAGTATTCTATCAACATGTAAAAAACACATTTTTTTTTATCCACTCATCTGTCAGTGAACATATTTGGGTTGGCTGTGTGTGTGTGTGTGTGTGTGTGTTAGTTGCTGGGGATTGAACCCGGGGTCATTCTACCTCTGAGCTACATCCCCAGCCTTTTTAATTTTTTGTTTTGAAACAGGGTCTCACTAAGTTGCTGAGAGGCTCACTAAATTGCTGAGGCTGTCCTTGAACCTTTGATCCTCCTGTCTCAGCCTCCCAACTACTGGGTTTATAGGAGTGCGCCACCATGCCTGGCATTGGCTCACTTTTTAAACTCAACTGTTTCCTAAGCAATAATATTTATGAAAACCAAGGTCTGGGGATGGAGCTCAGTGGTAGATCACTTGCCTAGCATGCTTGAGGCCCCTGGATTTGATTCTTAGCATCTCAAAAAAGAAAAAGAAAGAAAGAAAGAAAGAAAAGAAAAGGAAAACCAAATCAGAATTGGATGGTAAGCTTTGTTTGGATACTCATTAAAATAACTATCTGCATTCAAACCCCGGTACCGCAAAAAAAAAAAAAAAACTATGTAACTGACAAAGTAAAAATTAAGTGTATCTGTGACCTCCTAAAGTGACCCTGTCTGCCCCTAGGGGCTTGCATGCCACCTCTGGGCGACATTGAGCCTGCACGTACAGGACAAAAACGAAGCCTCCCCCATGGCTGAGTTTCCAGACCTAGCCAGCGCCTGGTGTCTTATAAATGCACAAAATTATCTGCTGGCTGGTTTAAGTGTGGGGACTCAAAATTTCTTCTGGCTCAGAAAAGCCAGCACGATCTGGGAATGAACCAACCTACGCCGGGGCTGGGGTTGTGCCAGGGGTCCTGGATCTGGGCTATAGCATCCCAGGGGATGTCTGGGCCCACCCTGTTCCCCGGCCCTGACCCTTTAGCACACACCAGCCAGGCTTCCAGTCACCAGCCCCTGCTTTGCTGGGCCTGTGGGCTTTATCTGGGCATTGGGGCCATTTTACCACCACACAGCAGTCTGCCAGGAACGAATCCTCTCTGGAAATAGCCCTTAACCAATGGCTGACAGAACTGGAAGGTAGCCAGGTATGGTGGCACACACTTGTAATTCCAGTACTCGGGAGGCTGAGACTGGAGGATCCAGGTTCGCGGCCAGCCTCAGCTACTTAGTGAGGCCCTCCGCAACTTCACGAGACCCAGTTTCAAAATAAAGGATAAAAAATAGGGCTGGGGGTGGAGCTCTGAGGTAGAATGCTCCTGGGTTCAATCCCCAGTGCCACGAAAAAAGAAAAAAAAACTGGAAGGTAAGTACCCCAACTCCCTCCCTCCTCAGGTGATAACTCTGAAGTGTGGGGTGTTCTACCCTGGCTCCCCGAGTTCCCAAGCTGCTCTCAGTGGCAGCAGGTTCCCATAACACACCTTTCACCGGCTGCCTTCCCCTCCAGTCCACTCCCCTACTCCCCTCTGGTACTTCCTGGCTCTGAGTAAACAACTTACAGGGACCCTTATCTCATCCTCTGCTTCTGGGGCAACCCAAACTAAGACACGGGAGAACATCTTTCCCTTCCTTCCTTCCTTCCTTCCTTCCTTCCTTCCTTCCTTCCTTCCTTCCTTGTACTGGGGATTGCACCCAGGGGCATTCTACCTCTGAGCTACACCCCCAGCCCTTTTTATTTTTTATTTTCAAAACAGGGTTTCTCTAAGTTGCTGAGGGTCTCACTAAGTTGCTGAGGCTGGTCTCGAACCTGCAATCCTTCTGTCTCAGCCTCCCAAGTACTGGGATTACAGATATGCACCACCATGCTCGGCTTCAGCTCATTTTCCAAACCTAAGAAAACCATTATTTTCTTTTTGATTTTTTTCAATGCAGCAATTTGGGAGTATATGTGGGTGTGGGGAAGACCAGAAACGTCTCTCTTTACAGCCATCTCTTTTCCACAGGGGTTACCCCCAACTGGATGGAGCTTCTCAAAGAAGTAGAACATTGTAATTAACATATGAAATCCTTACTTCTGATATTATTAAATTTGTTACGCTTATACAGTGCAAAGCATATTGAAAAGGCAAATTAAAATGTTATGTGTTAATAAGCTTGGATTAAATTGGGCTTTGAGAACCCGGGGAAGCCAAGATGGTCCCACATGGATGCTATGTGGAGTTTTTTTTTTTTTTTTTTTTTTTTTGGCAGTACTGGGGATTGAACCCAGGGGCATTCTGCCTCCGGGCTACACCCCCAGCCCTATTTTTTAGTCTTTATTTTGAAACAGGGTCTCACTAAGTTGCGGAAGGCCTCACTAAATAGCTGAGGCTGGCCGCGAACCTGGATCCTCCGGTCTCAGCCTCCCAAGTACTGGGATTACAAGCGTGCACCACCACGCCCGGCGCTATGTGGAGTTTTTAAGGAGCCTTCCCTCCCCTTGAAGTTGCCGCCACTGAAATTACTCAACAAGGGACAGGATCTTAAGAGGAACCCCCAACCCGAAAGCATAGATTTGGGGGTGCGTTTCTCCGGAGTGTATGTTCAGAGGTGGGTTTTGCTACACTTCAGCCCCCCGACAGGAGCGTGGAAAGAGGAGGAAATTGATAAAGCTCTTGAAAGAAACGGGAAATAAACTCACCCTCGGAAGAGTAAGCTAAAGGAGCTGGGGCCACATAATGTGAGGATCCCTCCTGCAAGCTCTGGTGACTGGTTTCCCGAGCTCGGAGAATGTAGGCCGACAACCTGCGCCCAGGGTGAGGGTGTGCTCCTCTTGGCCCATGGAAGGATGGACAGGTTCTGCCTCCCCAGAGGAGACCAAGGATGGAAAACATATATTTTGGTGCTGGGGATGGAACCCAGGGGCATTCTACCTTCAAGCTATACTCCCAGTTGCTGCGCTGTTTCTTCTTCTTTCTCCTCCTCCTCCTCCTCCTCCTCCTCCTCCTCATCATCATCATCCTCTTTCTCCTCCTCCTCCCGGAGGCTGAACCCAGAGGCATTCTACTTCTGAGCTACATCCCAGCCCTATTCTATTTTTTTTTTTTTTTGAGAGTTGCCAAGGCTGGCCGCAAACATGAGATCCTCCAGTCTCAGCCTCCCAAGTACTGGGATTATAGGTGTGCACCACCGTGCCCGGTGTAGTAGGTATTAAAAGTAATCTAGAGATAATTTAAAGTAATCAGGAGGATGTGCACAGGTTCTATGCAAATACTATGTCATTTTGTGAAAGGGCACTGAGCATCGGGATTCGGTGTCTGTGTGCGGTGGGGTGGGTGGCCCGGGTGCTGAGGAATGAGTGTACTGAGGAAACCTTCAGTTAGAAGAACTCAAGACAGAAGCCGGGAAGCTGGGGCTACTCTCCCCAGGGGGCTTCACAGTGCTCATTCCAGGCCTGACAGAATTTTATTTTATTTTATTTACTGTGGTATTGGGAATTAAATCCAGAGGCATTCTACTTCCAAGCAACATCCCCAGCCCTATTTTTTTTGAAATACAGTCTTGCTAGGTTGATGAGAGTCTCCCTATTTGCTGAGGCTGTCCTGGAACCTGCGATCCTCCTGTCTCAGCCTCCCAAGGACTGGGATTACAAGTGTGCGCCACCACGCCGGCTTCCTAAGGCATTTTGAAGCGTCCCTCCTTCCTCGTGCTCTTTCTTCCCCGGCCTCCTCCCACCTCTCTGAAGGCTCCTGCTTGGCACCCCAGCGGCGTCTCCCGGGTCCCTTGCTCAGCCCTCTACTCTTCTACTCCAGGAGCTCTTCCTGGTGACTTTTCACTCCTGAGCTTCTTGCTCCACCTCCTCCTCTATGATGGTTCCTGACCTCTTTCCTCCATCCTCCCAAACCTTTAAGCGTGGCACACATGGCCACCTCCACCTAGAACCCTCCCGAGTCAGCATCCGCCAGTGGAGACCACCCTCTTCCCCTACGACAGCTCCCTGTCTGTGTCTCATCTTACCTAGCATCCGAGTTGGAATCCAGGGAACCATTCTCAACGCTGTATTAGTTACCTGTTGCTTATCCAAATTATCCTAAAACTTAGTGGCATTAACACGATACGCTTATCGTCTCGCACATATCCTGTGGGTCAGCAATCGGAGTTGCTTAGCCGGCTGCTTCTGGATCATTCTCTCATGAGGTTGCAGGCCCCATGTCGGACAGGACTGCAGCTGTCCGAAGGTTTGGCTGGGGCTGGAGCTGCCAGGCGGCTCACTCGCATGGCTGTTGGAAGGAGACCTTGGGTCTTCGCTATGTCCACCCCTCCACGGGGCTACCGAGTGTCCTCATGACATTGCCGCTGGCTTCCCCAGAGCCAGTGAGCGGAGAGAGAGAGAGAGAGAGAGAGAGAGAGAGAGAGAGAGAGAG